>JASSUY010027677.1:916-13042 GCA_032466535.1 Forpus xanthops | reverse complement strand
GGGGCAGCCACAGCTTCTCTGGGCACCCTGTGCCAGCGCCTCAGCACCCTCACAGGGAACAGCTTCTGCCTAAGAGCCCACTTAAATCTACCTATATCCGCATGCACATATGTAGCTGTATTTCAGACCAAATTGAGAACACCCTAGGAATGCCAATTCTCTGTTTAACAACAGGCCTTGCAGCAAAAGTCAAGAGAAAACCCACCCCATCAGCCCTCAAGCATGCGGTCTCTAAGCCATCTTCTGGGACAGGAGGCTTGGTGGCACCTCCAGCAGAAGCTGGGATGCTAAGGCACCTCGGCCACAGGTACAGGCTACTCTACTGGCCTGGCAAATGCAGCTTGCTGCTCACCATTCACATGCAATACTACAGCTCAAACAGGTATGCCCAAAGGATGCACATGAATACTGCCAAAACAAAGCCCAGCTGGACTCTTCAGACAGTTTGCACTGGCAACGTGAGATATGTTAGAAACACAGTGACTGCAGAGATAAATCTGTCAGGATTAGGATATGTGAGGTCTGAACCAGGCTGCTGGAGGACCAAATAAGCCTTTTACATGAATTCAGCCTTTTTAAAACAGACTTCCATAATCAATAGCATCGGCAGCAGCTGACAGCCTCAGTGGAAGTAACAGATAAGCACACCTCTGGCGTGCTGCACTCACGTGTCATTAGACAAGTGCCACTGAGGCAGGCTCCACACCGAGAACAGGATGAGAAGCCACCCAAAGCATAGCCTGTCAATCATTAGTTCAAGGATGCGCTTTGTGGCTGGATGGAGCTGTTTCCAAAACACCAGTGAATAACACTGCAGCTCCCCAGTGAGCAGGATGCGAACACGGTTTGAAGAGTGGGCATAATATCCTCAGCTGGTGTATCTTGGCATGGATCTGCAGAGCCCCGTGGACAACAAGAGCTCGTGCCAAGCAGTCTGCAGGGGACCCTATAGGGATAATCGTCAGACAAGAAGGTGATTATACACAGACCATAAATATCTGCCACAAACACAGGAACAGTCTGAGAGAAGACAGCATTTGAAAGTGAGCTCTGGAACACAGTCTGCACTGGAGACATCGGGTTTAAAGGCAGAGACAGGGGAAGATTTCTTCCTCTGTCATTCATCTCCAGTGCAGCAGCTGTCAGTAAGGAAAAGAAAAGCTGACAGAAAAGCTATTTTAATTGAAGGTCAAGAGTTTCGGGCTGCACTTTCAGGATTTTCATCTTTTCTCCAGCTAACACCTAATGCCTAAAAGAGATTTAAGAGCTTCCCCCCACACTCTGTTGGAGTTGACTTATACACACGTACAGGAAAGCTTTGACTCTGCAAAAGGAGTATATAAATGTAGATTTTAAGGCCACTGAGTCTGTAAGATGAGGTCTTACCCTCCCATATATCACCCTCCATGGGATAGCCAAGCTAATTTTGCTTTATTAAGGCTAGTACCTCAATTAGTTTGTCTTTTTGTCCACGAGGACCTTTAGCCAGAGACCAAGAGCTGCCAATACTGAAAACCAGAAGGGCAATTGTAAAACCATAAGAACTGCAGAAGAAACTCATGCTACAAGTGGGTGGCAAGGCTACTTCTAAATTGTCTAACTCATGACCTGATAATGTCTATTTAATAGTAGAGCTGTTCCTAGGGCAGTCCCACACTCTGCACGTCCCTTGCCATGTCGTATCGTAACTTCAACTTCCGTTCTTAATCACTAAGCACGCGTTTATGTCAATGTTAGGCTATCCTGGCAGCACCTCAAATCCCCAACAGTGGGCCTGGAGCAGGAGCAGCACCAGAGCCAGCTGAGGTAGAGGTTGCAAAGCTTCTGGAGACGTGTGCCAAGCACGATGAGGACTTTTCATCACCAGGCAGCCTCACCGGGTCTCGAAGCGCACGGCTGGAACTTTCAGCACCTCTGTGACCAAGAAAGCAGCACATGCTCTGGCAAAGCTAAAGCTGTTCTCTACTTCCATAGAGAAAAAACACGGAATGAAAGGAGAGGATGCTCGCTGAGCACACTGGCTGCAAATGTAAATGAGATGTGTGATGGAAAGGAGGGGGGGAAATGCAGCAAAGCAGATCCAAAACCCAGCTGAGCTGTGAGGGTCAGCAAGCACTGCTGCTGCTCAAGCTTAGACATCTAAAGACAGGCACCATAAGGATGAGCAGCTGACAGAAACTTTATAGGGAGCTTAGTTCATCACTGCAAATGTAACCTTAGAGCTTCAGCTTGGCTCTTAGGGAATCCCCAAACACAAATAACAGGATTTCCACTCATGCCTACTATTGTCTCTCATCTGTGTGTTAGGTCTCAGGCACCTACCATTTGCCCTCTTACTCTACTGCAGGTACAACTACTTAGAGGTATATTCATGCCTTCATTTCTGTCATATGTGAATGTTTGAAGCATGTAAACTCAGACTTTTGTGGAAGTGCAGCCAAGTTCACCCACAGTCCCAGCTCACCTCCAAAACACAGAGGGGCCCACTGGCATCATAGAACAACTAGGTTGGAAAAGACCTTCAAGATGCAGCCCAGCCATTGATGCTTTGAGCACGGACATGTCCTGTCTCCAACCAACCCAACTCAACCCTCCACCTATGCAGAGGGAACAGGCATCAGGAAGCAGGGGACATATTTCTCCTCATCTACCTGAGGATTTCTGCAGTCTGTATGCCCAGCACTGATTTGCTGCAAATGCAAACGTTGACAAAGAGAAATTAAGACCCCTCACAAAAACAAAGCAAAGCTTCAACTCCTCTTAATTCATTCACATAAATCCTAGGTGCTCCATTAAATGCAACAACTTGTTCTGTCCACCCTAGGATTTCAATGCGCTGAAGTATCTCTGTTTCCCTCAGCAAACCCTGAGCCAAAGTCCCATTGAAAGTTGCTGTGAGTAAATCCAGAGACAAGCAAATATTTGCCAAGTTTAAAGTTCCAATGAAAAGAAAGCCCCAAGACAGGAGTGTGTAGTAACACATGGGGACACACGCACTGCTCAGCGCCGTTACGTGTACTTATACAAGAGAATCTCCCTTCCTCTCTCACACAAAATATGCATTGTCAGCTGCTGCTGCATGAAGAGGACAGGGCCTGGGCCCTCCAGTGATTCCAGAATGAGCCCCAGACTTGCCATACAAAGAGACAAGTCACTTTTACAGGCTGTTCCCCCATCTGGGACACGGATAGCACAGAGCCAGGGCTGCAAAACATCTTTAAGACTGACTCCACCGACCGCTGCCTTGCTCTGCGTTTGAATGAGCACAGCAGCCAGCAAACTTCCACCCAGCGAGGTCGCTTTTCCCATCAGCAGTTGGCTTTTCCAGGCAATCCTTCCCCGCTGGAAACAAGTCTGAACTCTGACGGTCCTCTCCGGTCAGCCCCGACCCGCAGGGGGCTGTTGGATGAGGACCCTCCAGGAAAAACTGCTCCGTGGGATGGGGACCCACACACACATCGGGGTCCCAGGGACTTTGCAGGGTACCCCCATACAAGGGGTTCTGGGGACCTCGCAGCGCATCCCACTTACACTGGGGGTCACACTCCATACAGGGCTCCTCAGCACACAGCCGCCACGCTGGAGGTCTCAGGGCACCAGAACGCACGGGGGGGTCCCTGGGACCTTATAGGGCACTCTCCACACAGGGAGGTTTGGGGACCCGACAGCGCATCCCCTAAAGCGGGTGTCCCCAGCTGGGGGTCTGCAAGGACCCTCAAGGACACACACACCGGGAGTCCCTCGCACTCCGCAGCGCACCCCTACACACACAGTGGATCCCCAGGACAGCCCCGCACCGGGGGTTCCCCGGACCGTTCCGCCCACCCGCGGGGTGCAGGATCGATGCTGTGGGGGATATCTGAGCTTCCAAACGGAGTTTTCCGTGGAGGGGCTCGGAAGTCCGCAACCCGCGCACAGAAGCGGGACTTGCGCGTCCCGGGGAGCGCGGAGCGCAGCGTGGCGGAGGCCAGGAAAAGGGGGGAAGCGCGGAGAGGTGCGCAAAACGAGCGCAGGGAGCGCGGCGGGATTGGCGCCCCGGGGCTTGACCCCCCCCTTAAAAATGGAGCGTCGGGTGAGGAAGTGTGTGAGGGGAAATCGGTGGGGCTGCGCGGTGAGCTTACCTTGAGCGGCGGGGGATGCTGGAAGGAGGCAGCCGAGGCTGAGCAGCAGCGCGGATACCCGCGCCGGGGGGGGGAAGCGCTGGGTGCGGAGGCGCTTTGACATCTTAGCCCAGGCTGAGGGAGACAAACTTTCATCAGCTGGGGCTGGAGAGCAGCCCCATAATATACAGTTACAGAGAGGAGCGAGCTGGGACTCAGGATGTGAGAGATTTCCTGCATGCAGTTAACTCCAAAACCCCTCCTGCTGATGAGCTGCGCTCTGCTTTCTTAGGGAGGAGGAAAGAAAAAGGAAGGGTTGAAGGGTTTTTTTCCCCCTTTATAAAGAGGTTTGGGGTTAGTTTGGGGCTGCTTTGCGCTATTTTGGCCACAAAAGCCTCGCTGACCGCTGCAGCCCGTCCTGCGCTCCTCGCTATGGAGCAAATGAGCCCCAACCGCCCCTCGGCGGGGTCCTATCGCCCGCCCGCCCGCAGCACGGGCAGCACCGAGCACCCCCGAGGGCTTCGGGGTACCCACAGCATCCCCCCTTCTCTGCCAAGGGTTCCATAGCACAGGCAGCCCTGGTGCTTCCTTTGGAAAGTTATCTATGTTAGAGCTCAGGGGGTGTTCATTGGCTTTAGAATCATGCAGTTGCAGACTGGTTTGTGTTGGAAGGGACCTTAAAGCGCATCCATTTCCAACCCCCTGCCGCGGGCAGGGACACCTTCCACTAGAGCAGGTTGCTCCAACCTGGCTTTGAGCACTGCCGTATTTTGGAGTGGTTTCTGCTGTCTCTGACTTTTATTGTGGGTTTTTTAAACGAAAATAATAATACCAAACCCAACACAGCCGCAGTTGCCAGATGCACTTTTTAAAGTCTTCCTCATTCGGATTATTCCTACTGACAGTCTGGGAGAATAACCAAATGCAGATCATATATTCCTTAAAGTACCACCAAAACACACAGCGCCCACATGTTGCACAGAACGCTGCTCAGGAGTAGAAAGAACTCAATGCTGTAAATTCTCACTGGTTTTGATTGGGAAGTTTAATTTCTGTTCTTCCCAAATCTCACTGTTTGCATGCCAATGCTTAATTCTGTGGATTGGGCCCATGTTCTCCATGAGCAGTTGGCAAAACTGGCCTCATACATGTCTGTACACCAGCATGTGCAGTAGCTATGCAATCCAACTTCAAAAACGAACATTGGAAGGTGCTGAGGTGCTGGCACAGGGTGCCCAGAGGAGCTATGGCTGCCCCATCCCTGCAGTGCTCAAGGCCAGGTTGGACACAGGGCTTGGAGCAAGCTGCTCTATGGAAGGTGTCCCTGCCCGTGGCAGGGGTTGGAACTGGATGAGCTTTAAGGTCCTTTCCAACACAAACCAGGCTGGGATTCAGTGATTCTATGAGTTGAACCAGTTCTGGAGCAGAGGGTGGGAACTATCCACAGTGAACCACACTGTGTTTCCCCAGCTCAGAGGGTGAATGAACCAGCAGAAACTCAATGGGTACAAGAAGCTGTGGCTCCCAAGCCAGAGCCACAGCCCCTTCAAACCACCCCAGGGGACAGTCACATCTGCAGTAAACAGTGATAATGTCAGGGCATCCCAGCAGAAATAACCCTGGAATAGAGCTGGGATGAAGGAGCATTTGCAAGAAGGCCTCTTAATGGCTGCTTTTCTTCACAGTTATAAAGGACATTTTCTCCCCTTACCCCTCCTCCCAAAATTAGACCCATGGACTCCCCTCCAGTTGCTCTGGGTCTTATACTCTACCTACATTTACCCTGCGAGCCTCACTTCAGCAGCATTCAGCTTTAAATACCCAAAAGCTGCATTTTCCCATCATTATCAATCCTAACAACTCAAGTCAGCAACATTTCCTCCCTTAAAATATAAACTAATGAACTCTATCTGCTGTCTCATTAAGGGCATACATGCTCCATACAGCACATTGGTTAATAATGCTAAAATTAGAAGACTCGTTTGCAGAAAGCCACCATAAGGGCCATAAAGACATCTTTAGCCTTTGAAGGTATTTTCTCCATTAAAAAAGTCAGAGGGAACTAAAGGTTTCTAAACGGAGTTTTGGTAATCCCACATGGCTTTTCACTTCAATGGTAGTACTTTTATCGTGAGTAACGATATTTGCTAACAGTGAATGGGGAGCCAATTATATCTTGGTCATTCACTAGAATGAATGGAGTAGATTTTATCAGTTCCTCCTCCTCCCCCTGAACTTAACCAAAGGGAACACTTACATTTTACCACACTACTTTTATGGGCTTGAAGTTGATAAATTGATAGTTTATCACAAAACAGCCCCAAATATGCTACTAATGACATTCATGTAGGAATGCTACTGAATTAATTACCTCTGGCTCTGCAGAGCAGCACTGCAATCACCGCAGATTCAAAAGCCTTTGGAAGGAAAGCACCTCAAGGAAAAGGGAAGTTAATCTGAAGCTCTCCGGCGCATAGCAGAGGCCAAACCTTGACTTCCAGTTCCTCGTGTCAAACCACCTCCCACAATGAGTTTTACGAGGCTTGGTTTATCCACTTCAGAGAGAGCAAGGCCGCGTTTCCCTGCAGGAAACGAAAATTGCATCCAGGTTGTGTGGCTGCTTCAAAGGGGTACAGTCCCGATTCCCCAGGTTATTCCCGCGGGCACTGGCTCTCCATCCATCCATCCATCCATCCCTGCTTTGTTCTGTAGCACTGTCAAGGCAATAGGAATTAGGGGGGTTGTTGTGATGTGATGTGAAGGTGTTTCACTGCTGCTGGGGTTTTCTTTACCTTCCTGTCTTTTGCTATTGCTTCTTTATACTCCCTCCCTCACCTTCATTTTTGTCCTCCTTACTTTATGTATTCAGTTTTTCTTTACTTCAAGCAAGCTTTTCTTTCCCAAGCATGCACTCCACTTTAGGGCTATCCTGCAATACCAACAGCATATACACAGCTGAGCTGTCATTTTGCTCTTTAATCTTCTTGGGAGAGGTAAACCTCACACATTGCCCTTTCTTCTCTGCTACTATAGACAGGCTGGCATATGCTGGCAGCTCGGTTTGCACTCAGCTTTGAGCCTCAGTCCCTTCTCTGCAGGGAAAGCAAGCCAACCACCATCTACAAACCGAAAAGGATGGAACCCACGGTTGTAGCATCTCTCTGCTTTGAGATGTGTGGCTGAAATATCTCACCCTGCAGCTCTGGGTCACCTGTGGCTAGAGGGAAAAGCAGGGAATGAAGCGAGAAGGATCTCTGCGATCTTATCAGGGCCCCTCTGCAGCTGTGTCTTTCATCTGCATGGCCCCTGCTTCCCCTTGAAGTGGTTTGGAAACATTTAACAGGCTCTTTCAGCCGGGTACTGTGAGAATTGGCAATGCTCAGGAATGCCTCCTGCATTAATCCTTACCTCTTGTCATTCATGGAGCAGGGCTATAGCTACTGCATCCTTTTCTCTCCAACTCCCGTACTTGCCTTTGACTTGTGTCACTGTGTCACTTGAATAGGTCAAGCTGAAGTCGCTTAACCTTCAGGTTGCATCTATATATGAAAACGATTGGATGTAAAGAGCACCCACGATTTCTAACAGTTAATATTGGACTGTATAACAATACAGGCAGTTGTCTTGGACTGTGGTTATCGAATTACTAATTCATGTAGGAGCTTTCGTTCACATGGCACTGAAAATGTCAATTCAGAAGAGAATAACTTACCTGGAAACAAGGACAACATACGGCTTAGCGCAGACATCGGAAAGGAGGAGGATGCGCTGAGGGAAACATCAACTTCCATTAGTTTCCTTTTGGTTAAAGGAGTTTTGAGAAGGAATTGGTGACTGATGGAGACAACGCGAAACCCCCAAAAGGGGGTGAAGAGGATATATACTGAATATGAAACTTCCAGATTATGTTAATGCGGTGCTTTTGTGGCATTAGGTGGAAGGTGCCACAACAAGGTGTATGGCACTTGTCGGATGGATTAGGATACATTATGGGGTATGGTGTATAAGAGGAGGAAAAGAAGAGGAAAGGAAAAGAAGTGTGCTAAATGACTCACTTTGCAGTGGTTTTAATTTTATTGAATAGAGATCAGCAAACAGCGCTGAGTGCGCGGGGAGTCTCCCCTCCACCAACACGCACTCCTCTGAACACATGCTCTCGGTTTATATTGAGTTCCATAAGTCCCTCCCGCATGCGCACTGCCTCCTCGTGGTCTCGGGCAGGGGTCTCGGGATGAAGTCAAGAGTCTTCCTCAGTAACCTCATAGACTTTTAGGGTTAAACTTTTCACCCTCTTCTCTTGCCTTGATGGTTCTCCCCCTTCTTAATGGTTCTTCACCAGTCTGTTGCTGTCCCATCATCGGTCTTTAGCTTGTCTATTGTGTCTCACAGATAAAAGAACAAAAAGGAACATTTGCAGTTCATTCCCCCAGGGTCCACAGGACCTTCCCCCAGGAAGCCCGTGGCCAAATACAGCAATGTTCAAAAAGATACACACAGCAATGCTTTAAAACAGCAAAAAAAATACATACAGTTTTTGGTCATACAGGGAATAGATCACTTAATTCTGTATTAGTCTTTTTATTGACACGGATCGTATTTACACATCTCACAGAAGGAGTAAAAAAAGGGTGGGATGGGAAAGGAAAAGGGGGGAAGGAAAAGGGAAAAAAGATAAAAAGGAGAAAGGAAAAAAGGGAAAGAGGAAAATGAAAGGAAAAAAGGAACAAGGAAAAAAGAAAAAAAGATAATAATGATAGAGAAGAAAGCTGTGTCTGTTCCACTTCTCTGCTTAGAGCGGGAATTGCATTTCTCATTACAGTCTGAGTTAAATGAAGAGAAAGAGAAACCACCTCAGATAACTGAACAATTCCAAGAGAAAAGGTTCTGGCCAGGGAAAACACCTCAGCTCCCACATCTTCCCAGATAAGCCTTTTGGATATCCAGGAAACCCCAGTGTAATTATACATTGAGCATTATCCAGAAATCCAAGTCCCTTTATTCCCATGTGTGCCAAAAGGCATGAGGGATGAGGACTTGTCTGGGCTTAGCTACAGGGATCTATGGTTTTGGGGCCTCCAGGCTGAAGTTTTTGCCTTTTAGAGTAAACAAAACAAAACAAAAAAGCTTTTCCCTTTGAAATCTGCTGTCCCCCAGCCAGCTGCTGAGACTTTGTGTCTCCAGCCCTCCCTCACTTCATTAACTCTCTGCAAAATCAAGATCCGGCTGAACTGTGGCTGCGCTGGTAGATTACAGTCCGCTATAATTAACAGGCATAGATACCACGGGACCTTTAGCTGCAGAGCTTTGCTACAGACTTCTGTCACAATGTTCAAACCAAGATAGTGAGCTCCTAAGAGCAGCATCCGTCAGGTCTGCACACTGAATTAAAACACTGCCTGTAAGTATTGTATGCTGCACATACGTGTCAGATGCTGCATTCTAGAGAATTCCGGGTCAAGTTTCCACTCTCCTTATCTTTAGTGAGTGTGCACTCCAGGATGCCTTGCCCAGCAGCAGAGTGAAGCTCAACTGAGTGGTTAAGCCCATGAAATGCAATGGAAGGTCATCAAACTTGGCTTTCTGTTGTCAATAAATACAGAGAATCATAGAATCGTGGAATGATTTGGGTTGGGAGGGCCCTTAAAGCTCATCCAGTTCCTACCCCCTGCTGCAAACAGGGGAGCCTTTCACTAGAGCAGCTCCAAGCCCTGTCTATCCTGGCCTTTCCTACCTTCCCCTACACTCACCTTGTGGCTCCGTGCTTTGTTCATGACCTTTTCCTCCTCCTGTCCTAAAGGTATCATAACACTGAATTCCTCTCACATTTCTGCCCTGACGCTTTGAACTTGTCAGTGCAGCAGAGAGAGCAAGCACAGGGGAGACCAGACAGCACCTTGCAGCAGCCAGACCCTGCATACCAACAAGATTTAACACTGAGTTACTTGTATCGTGGATCACAGAACCCCAAAAATGAAATGTTTCCAGATACCAACCCCTACTTTGAATGGCACAGCATTTGAACATTATATTCAAGTAAAATTGACACGTCCACTCTGAAGTTATTTATACAGTTATGACTGAGATGCAGCAGTTTTAGTCTGTCAGGGATAAAACACGATCTGATGGAGCCAGTCCCTTCCACTAAGCCATGTTTGGAGAACACTTCCTGCTAGCATCATTTCTACCTAGAAGAAGGTTCTCAGGGCTGATGGAGAGCCGTGTGTGCTCATCACCTTCCTACCTACCTGCTCTGCCCAGCTCATCTTACCCTTCCGCTGCAGCATCCTTTTGGAAAACAGCTCCTTTCCTCTACCAAAGCAGGGGAATAAGCTCAGCTTTAATGCTGATTAAGCTGTATATACTTACTAAACTACAGAGACTGTTGTGAGCTGTTGTAACAGGGCCAAGGGTGAAAAAGCCAAGAGGAGCTCAAGGAAGAGCAAAGAAACCCACTGCTCCAAGGATACAGGAACTTAACAACAGCAGCAACCCCCTAAGTTCTCAGGCAGTTAACACACAAGAAGACCCAAACCTCACATGGGCCCTGGTTACCTTCTTTTCCTGTAGCATAAACCCTTGGTCATGCAAACACAGAACTCTCCATGAGCACAGCCACCACCGACAGCTGAGCCTTCTGTGTTCCTATGCTGCAGCCGACCCTCCCTTAGGGCACCATCCCCACCTTGGGTACCCTCCTGTTGCCCCCAGCACCCTGACCCAACAGCCTCAGTATCCTCAGGGAATGAAGGCTCAGCTCCTGGCTTCACCCCTCACCAAAAGGGACATTGACATTTTCCTCCTGCAGCCTTCCTTGAGGAAGAGGAAGGACACATCAACTAAATGTTCTTCTTCAGTTTCGGTAACACATAACTAAATACTTATCTTCATAAATACTAAACAAATAGATAAACAATCTTCTTCAATGTGGATGCACACCCCTGAATCTCCTCATTTCAATCTGGCACTGTCATTTGCTTACTGTAGTAACTAATGATCCCCACTCTCCCTTGCAGTGCACGGCAAAGATTGTGGCACACCAGCTTGTTTAATGCTGTCAGACAGATGCTAAGTAAAGAAATAAACAAAAAGGTGCTGGTCTCTCCTCATTTGATGCTCTGCTGCTCATCAACCATGATTTGCCATAATGAGAAAGGGAATTCTGCTGTGTAGGAAGATGGACCAAGGTTTTTCTGCCTAACAGCCTGCTGCAATAATATCCTGAAACATCCAAACCAGAGTAATTTGGGCCTATGCTCTGGACATCTGTATCCTCTCCCTGAGGGCCTGAATAGCTGCTTAGTTTTCAGACCACCTGAATCGATGCTTATTTTTCCACAGGGGACGAAACATCATTTTAGGCTTTGCTACTGATTTTAATGCTCACTCTGAAAAGTGATGATTCTCCAGCGGAACCCTTCTGTCAGACAGGATGCTCCTGAGAGCATGGCAGGAAGGTCTCCTGTGCTAAAACCCCTTGAAATAAAACAAATAACTCATTAAATGTCTTCTTCTTTTTCCTTCAGACCAGACATTGAGAACGAGCCCTTTCTTCTGCTGCTCCAAGTCTCACTGTCTCCCTGAAAACAAAGGGAAGAAAAGCCACAGATTTTTACATGTCTCAGCAGAGGACAGATTTCAACTCCGACTAAAAACTATGAAGTCATATATTTTTAATATTCCTGTCTAGCCCTCTGCAAACCACAGAACAATGCAACATCCATCATCATAAGCGCTGGGACAGTGCATGAGGAGGACAGCGTATTTTGGCGGTGGTTTTAAAGAAAAAGAATTATCCCTATTGGGAAATTGGAGAGAAATCATTAAAAAGGCCTGTGGCATACATCATGGGAGAGTGAAATCAATTAGGTCTCAATTTCGTACTATTCATTAAAGGAAGAGTGAAACAGAGCTTCTTTTAATACAGACTTCTGTCTGAGCAAGTCCAGAGGAGGCCACGAGGATGATCAGGGGACTGGAGCACCTCCCCTATGAAGATAGGCTGAGAGAGTTGGGGCTGTTCAGCCTG
>JASSUY010027675.1:0-10802 GCA_032466535.1 Forpus xanthops | reverse complement strand
CCCCCCCCCCCCCCCCCCCCCCCCCCCCCCCCCCCCCCCCCCCCCCCCCCCCCCCCCCCCCCCCCCCCCCCAAAAAGGGAAGAAATTCCAGCCCTACCCTGTGTTTCTTGTTATCTCCCCTTCATCAAGGCTTCAAGGCTTTGCTCACCTTCCGACACACGAGACCAGGGCTGGGCAGGAGCAGAGCCAAACCCATCCCCTGCCCTCCTGCTCTCACTGGCAGGAGCAGCACTGTCTCAAGTGCCACGCAGCTGGCAGCACCACAGCACATCCCTGGTACCCACACACTGCCCTCAGCCAGCCTGCGACGGGTGCAGAGACATGACCCAGGACACCAGCAACCCAAACACCATCCACTCAATGGGCTCTGGAGGTTTGGCAAAGCTCAGCTAGGGTCAGAAATGCCTCTTTTTCTCTTCAAAATGCCAGCATAAATGGCACATACCTGTCAGGGTAAGAGAAGAGAAGTTATTTATACTCACTTTTCAGACAGGAAACATACTTGTTCCTGGCACCAATTACAAAAAAACCCTTGCCACATGTTGCAAGAGTTAATTTTAGCTTGTATCAGTCTTTATCACAACAGTGAGGGTTAAAGTTTCACCCAACATCACAGTCAAGTTAAGCCCCAAGAAGACTTAGGGTGGAGACAGTGCGGTGTTCGCATAGCCTGGCTGTAATGGAAATTCCAGGGCTGCTCTTCAGGGAAGGTGGAAGTTCAGCAGAGAAGTGACTGTGTCACAGGGGAGGACCAGGGGAAAACATGAAAACACTCAGCAAATGCATCATTTAGAGGGTGAAGGGGAAGGTGTTTCCCCAACTAAAGGCAGAAGCTCAAAGTGCCCCCGTGCCAAGAGGGAAGTTCAGGTCATGACAGAGTATTAGATGGTTCCTCCCAACACTCCCTAGGGTCACCATTCAACCTGGTGGGACAAGGCCACAAGGAGACAACCCTGTTGCAGGGGTTGCCACTCAGAGGAGGCAAAGGGGACAAGACTCCAGGTATTTCCAAGCTCAGCAGGAGACAGTCTCCCAAAAGCATATGGGACCCCTGGGGCTGAGGTCCATGCCCAGACGTAGCAGGCACTAATCCCCCTGCCAAGCTGAAGACATCACTGAGGCTGAAGGTGATAGGTTCCCTCCCAAGCTGAAGATGCTGCAGTGAACCCTTCAGCTTGGGAGAGAGGGCAGCACCTACTACCTCTAGGCATGGGTCTCAACTCCAGCTGTCCCATGATTTCTACAGCAGTTGTTGTGTATATGTGGCTTTCCTGGAGATTCTTCTTTGGAAGAATCCATTTTTACTGTCAGGTTACACATGGGTAGCATTATCACATTTAGGAGAGCACCAGACACAAAGGGAGATGATGATACCATGATAAATTCTCATCAGCCATCCTCTGTTCCATGGACCCAACACTTCCCTGTGCCTCTCAGAATGCTTCCTAGAACTTCTTCCCCCTAAAAAAACACATCACATTGCTCCCTATTCTGCTACACCGGCTCATGTAGAGGGGCACTGGGGTTTGGGGAGTTTGGGTTTGGTTTGGTGAGGGTTTTGCTACTGCGAAATCATCTGTTAGCTCCAGTTAAACCCAGGGAGCAACCTGCAACCGAGCAAAGTGGCACAGAACACATGCAACAAAGGATCCCTCCAGAGGGGACCCCAACCTCTGCCCCACGCTGCCTTTTGCCCCCACAGCTCCCTTGCAGTGAAGGACAGTAAGAGCTGATGTTAATTCCTTCAGCCTATTCAGAAAAACAAGTTTACACGGGAGATGTCAATTGGCTCTGACTCTGCTTAACTCCTCCAGCTGTGAAACAAAGTGAGTGAGAGACAAAGCATTACAAACAAGCAGCGTGATCATTTCAGAAGGCTTTTTTTGAGCGTTAATGCCAAACCCACTAAATAGATTAACTTACAGCATAAACAAGCAAGTAAATCTTTCCCCCAAAGCCCTGTGTATCCAAAGGAAGCTTTAGAAGTTGCTTCCTGCTATTGTGGAGGCCCTGCTGGGAACTCAGGAGCCTTTTCAGTCCCTGGCTTGGTTGCCCAAAACCTTCCACTTACTTCCAGCACCACAGCAGACAGATGATGGCAAGGACTGTTTTGACTGTTCCCTATACCCCTCAGGCCAAGGGCAAGTGGGCTGTGATTCACAGAAGGATGCGAGCCCTACTTCGACCAAAGGAGTCAGTACAACCACAGCGCTACCATTACAACTGATGCAAAGAAATGAAGTCTCCAGACAAGGAGACAGACCAAGGAGAGGTGCGCATCCATCCAACAGCGGGACAGGCAGCAATGGCCAACCCCACCAGGCTATGCAGTCCTGGAGCATCTTAACAACCCACAGCACCGAAATATCGCAGCAGCATCCACACTTGCCACTTGAGACAGGAATGATGAGTCAGCAGCATGAAACCTTTCAAAACCCTCCATTAACCTCCAGGAAGAAGCAGCTCAAGTTGTGCTGGAGGCCACTGCTGCACCCTAGATGTGCCAGACCCCATAGATGTGAAAAAGGGCAAACTGCACAGAGGGAAGATGCCGGGACCAGAACGCTCAGAGCAGTCCCATCGCAGCAAGTGAGGTCCAGTCCCAGACCCACCCTGAGCTAGACCATCCTTTGGCCTCGTACAGCCATCAGAGCTACATCCATATCAGCCTAAAACACCATGGAGAAGATAAGCCAAGAGGTGTCTTCTTCTTCATATAAAGGCCCTATCCCACCACTCTCCATCCCTTCTCCTTGTTGTGAGGGGCACTGAGAGCAGCCCTTCTCTGAGGCACCTCCAGCCAGACTGGCACAGCCCCAGCCAGCAGGTCTTTCACATGCAGACCAAGCCCCCAAACCCCCGAAGTCACTCATCACAGGACCAAGAATGGCAAGAGCCCATGCGGTAAATGCAGTCTGAACCCTTTCCATCCCACGTGTCCTCCCATGACAGGGAGGAGCATCACAGCACACAGGGCCCTTGTCCCAGCAGGGACAATCCTTCATCTCAGCTCTCCACTAGAAGTCAAGCTCCTAGGAAGTGGCAAGTGCCCAGTTTCCAGAGCCAACAGCTACTCCCTTCATCCTAAATCATCACACTCATGCTGGTATTCCAATTGGAGACCACAGGGAATAGGCAGGATGTGATTAAATACTTGCTATCCTGCCATCACTTTTGAACCCAACACCATGATCTGGCAGCTGAGACCACCACAAAGGAAATCCCCAGTCGCTTGGTGTTCTTAACCCACTTTGCAAAACTGGATTTAGACTCATGAAGCCATTCCTGCACATCATCGAGTTCCCTAAAGGATTAGCACACAGCATCACTCAGACCAGACCAAACTGGGAACAATTTGCATCTAATGAGCAGTCCTTAGGGGACATTAGGCTTGTTAGGTTTGATTGCAATGCAGCTAATTTATCCAGGGAGGCAAGCCTCCAGCAGAAGACACCTCAGATAAGCAAGATTCATGTATAAGGATGAGGAGCAGCAAGGATGCTGTCCAGCCTGGGCCTGCAAGGCTGGAGTTTGCTTGGCCTGGTGGCAATGCCTTTGAACCCAAGAGCTGCTGTGATTCCATCAGTTGGAGGGTGCAGGCAGTGTGGGTACTGACTTGCAAGGTTTATTGGCACAAAGACTCCGAGAATGAAGAAACATTTGTGAAGTTTCACATGTACAGGTTGCCAGAAACAATGAGAAAAGGGAAATGCCACCTGAAAGGATGAGAGCTTGTGTGCAGAGAAGCCTCTGAGCTGTGGGTTTAAATAGACATAGTGATGGGGGAAGCAGCTGAAAGGGGAAGCGTTTCATCCTAATTTGAGACAACAAAGAATGGCCTTTGTGGAAGGGATGAAAAACACTTCTGCAAGCTCAAGACTACACCATCCTTCCTAAAGTGTGCACACAGCAGCCATACACACACATTTACGCAGCATGGTGCTGAACAAGCATTAACACAGTACTGAAAATAACTTTACGTTAGAGCATAAAACCTTCCAATGCAGGATAAAAAAGATAATGAATTCCCTACTGCAGCAGCTGCTAAGGGCAGTCACAGGATAGGATTGAAGCTGAGCTCTTCCTGCTTGGCTGGAGCAGCACCAGGCACCCATCACAGTGAGACCAGGGAATTGATGCTCCAGCACCTCCATTCCCAGGCACCCTTATCACATGGGCTGCTCATGGCGGGCTCTGCTCACTTCTGCTTAAACCCACCCCAAAAGTAAGAACCAGCAGCATTTTTAGGAGCACACAAGCTGCTCCCAACTCAAGCACTGACAATTTTGGTCAAAGCATTTGAGGGAAAGCCAAGCCCCAGCCCCATCTATCTTACAAATGCAGATGATCCACCTGCAGCACCAAGAAACCTTAATCATAGGATGGTTTAGGTTGTAAAAGACAAGTTCCAACCCTCTGCCACAGGCAGGGACACCTCCTACTAGAGCAGCTTGCTCCAAGTTCCTGTATCCAACCTGGCCTTGAGCACTGCCAGGGATGGGGCAGCCACAGCTTCTCTGGGCACCCTGTGCCAGCGCCTCAGCACCCTCATAGGGAAGAGCTTCTGCCTAAGAGCTCATGTCATCTGCAATCTAAATCCGTCCTCTCTCACTTGTCACAGCGCCACAGGACAGTGTCACCCAGGTAGTGTTTTCCTATTTCCCCTTTTAACTCAGCAGCAGGGTCACGCTCACATCTGTTGGCTGAACCCATCTGTAGAGCTTTCCCCTGCCTGCCTGGAGCCCACATTACGGGAATGGTGTGGTGCAGGTACTGAACCACATAGCAGCCCCAGGGCTCCCTCTTACCAGCAGGAGACTGGAACCCGGGTGACCTCTTACATGGGGCAGATCACAGTTAAGTACAGCAATCGTGTGTGCAAGGATAGGACACAAGACAAACACAGCCAAGGCTGGACCACAAAATCCCACCATGCTGCTCCCAACCACACCATGCCTCCCGCAGCATCCTGCTCTTCGCATCCAATGGAGCCAGCTCTTCTCCAGCTACATCTGCAAACTCAGCCAAGCACCTCCCGTTGCACCATGCTGACAAGAGACGGATCATCCCACTGCAAGCCAAAGTTGCCTTTCTTCTTTTTCAGATGCAGAGCTTGAAATCAGAGATTAGCAAGTCTGAAGGAGCTCATGCCTGGCCACTCATGTATTCCAGATGCACATACTATAATCGCAGCTTGCCAAACAGGATACGAGGCGTAAGAAAATAAAGCATTTTATCTTCAAGCTTTTCCAAGAGAGTATTAGAAACAATGGAGAGGAAATACAAAATTAACACTAGAGAAGAGCAATTGGCAGTGCCCCTTTAGAGTCTGTTCTTCATTACAAGGCTGCCTATTCAGTAGCTTTCATTAGGAAAATCGCATCACAGAGCCATTCCCAACAGTGTCCCTATTTCCTAATTAAGCTTCACCAAAGACCCACGTCTTTCAGGGCACACACAGTCACAATTACCATTTCATCGCACCCTGGCTGCTGAAAACCCTGCAATTACAGCATCGGAGGAGTCACACAGACGTGTCATCAGGGAGACAAGTTCTCATGTTGCGCTAATTGGTGGCCAGAGACGAAAGAACAACGGGAACGTTGGGTTTTGGTCTCCATGCTGGGAAAGGCGCTCGGGAGCTGCAGTCGCTCCCCAGGTTCCCACCCGGGAGGCCAGTGAAGAGGGCTCAGTGCCAGCAGGTCCTGGCCACCCCTCTGGCTGCAGCACGAGGCGATGCTCACCATGTCCTCACATGTATCACACCCCTGCCACCAGGTGAGCTTTGGGGGAGGCGAACAACCCCAACCCGACACTTGCAGAGCAAGGCGGACACAACCTTGGGTGGTTTGCCTGGAGACACCCAACAATGGTTTTGTATGGGTGGGACACTTGCAAAGAAAGTGCTGGCAGTGACAAAAATGCCCCACACCACCTCCAGCCATGACAGATAAGGATGGGGATTCCTGCAATACTGAGCCTCTTAGGGAAACAGAAGGGAAGCCTTGTAGAGAGGAGGGAGAACACATGAGCTGTACCTACAGAGCCTGGATTGCATGCACAAGTCATATTTTCCTCCACTACAACCAGCAGTGACATTTCCAGCCCAGAACACCTCCCTGGCTGAGCAGGGCTGCAGAGTTCAGAAGCAACAGGAGAAATCTCGTGTCACTCACAACCAGCCTCAGGGCACCCACCTGAGCAGCTCCCCCCCAGCAATCCGCTGCACAATTCCCCACTTGCGAAATAACAGTGCAAAAACTGAGCAGCCCCATCATGCCAGGAACAGCGCAGCGGTCACCCAAAAAAGAGAAGTTGAAACTACCCCGGTGAGCTGCCGCACAGAGAGGCTGCGCTGGTCCCCGTGCCACCAAGCAGGTATCACAGCCTGGTCTTGAGCATCATGCTGATGGCAAAGCCGCTGCCACATTGGGCATCCCTGAGCCCCGAGTGCTGCTGCAGTGCAGGGAGCAGTGCACAGTCCCTCTCTGCCAATGCTTTTGTCTGGATTCAGTTCCTCTTTCGCTGAATGTCAAAATGAAGATGTTAATTTTGCACTAAGAAAGGCATAATGTGACAGGTTTTGTTTGGTTTGCTCCAAATGGGGGTGCCCTGATCTGCACAGGGGAGGAGGGACTGTCCAGCTGGGCCATCCAGCTGCACCATCCTACTGTACAAGAGGTGCAGGGCAGTGGTGGGGAGCCCCAGCCCCTACCCCAAATCAGTGTACGCTACCATTATAGCTTCTTCCTCTGCACAGGCACCTCCAACACTTTTCAACCCCTTCTTGCCACAGCTGGGCTGCAGAGCTGCAGGGAGCAGAGGGGGGATGGCCACACCATACCAGGGAAGGCAGCCTCCGAGCTCCCCCCTTTTTGATCCCACAGGACAGCACTACAAGGCTGGAGCTGGCAGACCCCTGGTGCAGCAGCTCGGGCTCTGCATCAGCTGCATCCCTGCAGGAACCTGTGGAGCATTCCCTAGCCCAGCTCCAAAGGATGTGCCCAGCCACTGCCTGAGCCTTCCCACTGTAACGGAGGAGGTAACCACCACAGCTACAGCACTGGGCTCTTTTTATCATCTTATCTGTCCAGGTTTAAGCTCTCATCTGAGCAACAATCAGAGCTCCAAAACACTCTGCAATCACGTTTCAGAAGCAATTTGCAATTCTATCCAAGTTTTCGCCCTCTGACACACACAGAATTAAAGCACTGACATCCTGCACATCCCTGCAGTCTGCAGGGTCTGCATCAAACCAAGAGTTATGAAATTAACCTAAATGGGAAAAAAAGAAATACACTGCAGCTGTTGAGCATCAGCCCCTTCAACAGCAGGGTGAGGAGCAGCACCAGCAACTGCCAGAGCATGGTTTTGCTTCATTGAGAGCAGCAGCTCCAAACCCAAGCCATTAGAAGAGTTAACGGGTGCTTGGGTAACAGAAGCAAGGTTTTAATAAACATGAAAACAAAGGTCTGCAATCTCTTTTCTCCCACTTTCGTTAGTGATTTGAGTCAGCCTAAGTCTTTTCCTCCCTCAGGGCTTACAAGCTGCAAAGCAGCTAAACATCCTTTGGGGCGGTGGTTGCAGCAGTGAGTGTGGCAGGAGGCCAGGCTGCCTTCAGGCACCCTCCATCACTGGTGACACCTATAAGGCCACAGAAGCCCCTGATGGAAGATGCTCCTCTACAGGCACAACTCCCAGCACAGGTTGGCTATGGAGCAGCATAGGAACATCGTGGGGCCGGTCCATGCTCTGGCTCTGATGCCAGAGGGATGACACGCTGCTGGGCTTGTCACATCCCAAACCACATCCTGTTGCCAAAGCAGAGCCCCCCCGAGGGTTATACCTCCACCCGCTTGGGCTGTGGGGACCCGGCAGAGGGTGGCAGCAGCAACGGGCCACTGGTGGTGCCTCCAGCCCAGCCAGGACAGCTCGTGCTGTAGTGACACGCTAGCGAAACTCCAGCCGGATGCTGGAGAGCCCCCGGGATTTCCCAGGGACACGGGCACGGCCGGGTGGTCCCCAGGCACCAGGCTGGACCCACAGCAGCTCTATGGGGCAGCACATTGCAAAACAAGTGTGTGGTCTAGAAACGAGCCTGGGCAGTGGGGTGCACCCCTCAGTGGGTGACCTCGGCTCCTCACGGGCAGGGGCACAGCCACAGGCCGCGTGGGGACCCAGGGGGACATGGTGCGGGGCGCCCCTTCCCCCGCGGCCGGGGACACCCCTCTGCTGGGTTGAAGTGGAAGCCCACAGCCACACGAGCCCCTCCGTCACAGCAGGATCATCCCTGCTCCCGCTACTTGGACACCCCGTTTATAAGTAACCCCCCAAAAGCTACACAGCCCCGCCGGGCACACCGGGTACTCCTCGGGTGCATGGACACCCCGGTGCAAGGAACTGCTGCTCGCCGCTCCCCCCGCTGACACCAGGTGTACAAACACCCTGCCGCTCCTTCGGCCACCTCTGTAAAACGGAGTCCCCGGTTACCCCGCACCGGAGGTCCACGGACCCCCCCAGCCCCCACCTGCAGGGCAGCAGCCGCCGCCGGCTCTCCCAACCCATCCTCACCGCGCCCGACGGGGTCCGCTCCGCGTTCAGCCCGCGCCGCTCCCGGCGGCCGGCACCGGCAGCACCGGGGCGGGACTGCAGCGGGACCCGCCCCACACGTGTGCACCGCCCGGCCCGGCCCGCCCCAACCGCACCCGCAGCATCCGCCCCAGCACCAGCCCAGCCCACCACACACCCCATCACCCGTCCGTCCGTTCGTCCGTCCATCCATTCGTCCGTCCATCCATCCATCCGTCCGTCCTTCCGTCCTTCCATCCTTCCATCCATTCATCCGTCCGTCCGTCCGCCCACCCGCCCGCCCGTCCATCCATCTGTCTGTCCTTCCATCCATCCATCCGTCCATCCATCCATCCATCCATCCATTCGTCCACCTGTCCATCCTTCCATCCATCTGTCCATCAGTCCGTCCATCCTTCCATCCATCCATCCATCCATCCACCCATCCATCCATCCACCCATCCCTTCATCCATCCACCTATCCACCTATCCATCCATCAATCCGTTCATCCATCCACCTATCCACCTATCCATCCATCCATCCGTCCATCCATCCATTCATTCATCCATCCATCCATCTATTCATTCATTCATCCATCCACCCATCACCCCACTCCCTGCTGTTCATCCAGCTAGCCATCCCCTCAGCCACCCATCCACCTACCCTGACATTCATCTGTCCCACCACTATTCTCCCTTCCACTCTTCACTCTTCCATCCATCCATCCCCTCCGTCCATCCAGCCAGCCATCCATCTATCCATTCTTCTATCCATCCACCTCTCATCCATCCCACCATCCTACTATTCATCCATTTACCCTTGCCTCTATGAATATCTCCTTTCCCTCCGTCCATGCACCTTTCCAATTCTCTACCTACCACTCCATTCTTTCCTCCATTCATCCACCTGCTCATCCTTCCAGCTAAGCACCCCTCCATTCTGTCTCTCTCCCTGTGTACTACATGAGCTTCTTTTCCTCCCATCCCCTCAGCCCCTTACCCCACTTCTGCTGCAAATCTCCTCAACACCTCCCTGTTATAGAATCATAGAATAGCTAGGATTGGAAACGACCTTAAGATCATTCAGTTCCAACCCCCCTGCCATGGGCAGGGACACCTCACACTAAACCATGTCACCCAAGGCTTTGTACAACCTGGCCTTGAACACTGCCACGGATGGAGCATCCACAGCTTCCCATGGCAACCCATTCCAGTGCCTCATCACCCTCACAGTAAGAGCTTCCTCCTTATATCCAATCTGAACTTCCCCTGTTTCAGTTTGAACCCATTACCCGTTGTCCTATCACTACAGTCCCCCATGAAGAGTCCCTCCCCAGCATCCCTATAGGCCCCCTTCAGATACTGGAAGGCTGCTAAGAGATCTCCACACAGCCTTCTGCTAGTGCAAAGCCGCTGCAGCTAGTCTGAATGACACCAGCCTGGGGATATGCTGTTGGTTTCTGCTCTGGTGGCACCTGGGAATGGCCTTTTCCTGCTGCCCTCAAGGCTGCTCCTTACAAAGAGCCCGGTCCCTGGCAGTGCTCACCCTCCTGCGTTCCCCTCACATGGGGCCTGTGGCTAAATCCAGCCTAGCCAATCTCTTGGGCAGGGGCAAGAGTTTGGCTTTGGGTTCCTTGGTGGCTTTTGACTCCTCAAAAGGGAGTGACTGCTGCTGGTGATGCTCCAAGACGCAGGAGCTCCTCAGGGGGAGAAGAGATGCAGTTTGCAGCGAGATCCCAGGGAAGTTTATGATAAGCAAACCCAGACAGAGCAAAACTCCGCTGTAACTGGGGACCCACTGAGGAACCACTCACCATGAGTGAATGTTTCAGGCCCTGGTGTCCCTGCTCCAGATGTGGTGCCAAGGCATTGCCCTGCCCCATGTGCAACCCCCACAGCAGGGAGACGAGAGCTCGACCTTCTCCAGCTGAGCAGCCACCAGTAATTCAGAAGAAATCCTCTGGCAGCAAAAGGAGCAGGAAGGGGAAGTCTTGTGTTCGTGTCATGGTGCCACTTGCAGAGCCCTGCAATATAGCCAAATATTCCAAAATAGCCAGAAAGTTGGGCTTATTCAGCCAGAAGAAGAGAAGGAACCTTAAGGGGAGAGCTTAGAGCAGCTCCAGTGCCTGAAGGGGCTGCAGGAAACCTGGAGCAACACTTTGGACAAGGGCCTGTAGGGACAGGACAAGGGGAATGGCTTTAACCTGCCAGAGGGGAGACTGAGATGAGCTCTT
>JASSUY010027674.1:0-67727 GCA_032466535.1 Forpus xanthops | reverse complement strand
TTCTGAAAAGCTACATTGCTTTCTATAAAATTAATCCTATATAAAAAAAGCACACAGCTGTTACTTGTAAGGATAACAATGCTTATTCATCTGTAGTGTAATATACCTCAATCACATATCAAACCCTTTCCACTTTCTTGCTACTACTCATAGAGCAATAGCAAATATAAAATAGAAAAGGAATGAAAACTGACTCTCAAAAAACCTCAGATTAAAACACTGCCTTTTGGAATTCCACACAATGGCTGCTGTAGCAAACAAGGCAAAAAAGTGTATCTACAAAGAAGATGAAAGACTTGTCTCAACAGCAGATAAAACCCAACCTGGAAATCTAGCCTAGAAATCACCACCTTATGAACAAAATACATTCACCAAATTGCAATATAAACTAATTTTATTATTTAAAAGAACTTCAGTTTGATGGAGACATAGCTTCTGCAGTAACATTTATCTGATTTTAAATACTGATATCTGTATTCTAAAAACTCAATGAGCATTAGAAATAACAAAAAAAATCAACTTACAAAACACTTCAAAAGACTCTTAGAAAGTCCAGAGTCCCTTAATTATATTTAGGAACAGAATCTGCATGAGCACATGACAACATAATCCTCCTAATATTTTCTCCACAGGCTGTTAAATGCAAATTATAGTCCACATTCTCTGCTTTTCTGTGTGAGTAGTCATGTTTTAATTAGATTGACAACTAGTAAAACATTTCTTTTTTTTTTTAATACTTAGTTTAAAAAAAAGCATTTTAATAAAAATTAATGTTTCAAATTTTTTTTTTGCATTTCATTAATTAATTACTAGTAACATTCCCTCTGGATGCTGATCTAAAACCACAAGAAACCCATTTATCCATTGATATTTCCAAAGCTTTACAGTTTCTTCAGCATTACAGAAGATACACCTCACGTAAATATGCAGACAGAGAAACCGGGAGCCCAATTCTTCACCTGTAGGAAGCATACACATGCCAAAATCTTTAAGAATATACTTTGCCCAATGAAGGCAGAGGGCAACCCTCAAGCAATTTCCAGTACTCTAAAAATACACTTTACAGACTGTAACTGTAGCCTTAAAATTAGTAGTTTTCCAACTGGAAGAATTTGTGTTTGGATGTTTTGCACTTTAACATGTGCTTGCACACCCTACACCCTTTCTTTCCAAAGAAAATAGTTTTTAATATTGTCAGTCTTTAGTGCCAGTTTCCAACTGTATTCCATGGAGAAGGAGACATCTACATTCCAGTACACAGTGCTTTGCCCTGTGCAGTATCGACTACTGATAATGATAATCCAAAGGGAAGATGAATAGAAATAAGAGGCACAATTTGGAACCACCCTACTAACAGTGCAATTATTTTGATTACTTTTTCCTAAAAACAAACAAACAAAATGCCCCAACATTACTGTTGCAGAGATACCTAAAACTAGCTTACACACACAAAAACCTGCTATCTTTTCCAGAAGGACTGCACTAAAATAAGAGAAGCAATATTCCTGGAGTCTAAACATGGAAGAATCTGATAAGACCTGATACACATTTCACTGCACCTGGAAACTTGCCTAATTAATATTGGTAATATTATGATGTCATAAGTTATCAGATAAGGAGATTCCAAAAAAATCAGCTAAAACATTAAAATTTGGTTCTCAGATTGAGAAAATTTATTAACAGGTAAAACCTTTACATTCTAAAATTATTACCAGATTTTCTAGTAGGAACCTTAAAAAACAGGTTTTAATACTGTATCGTTTTCAGTAAGCGGAAGCTTCTAAAGTCAGTGTTGCATTAATTGCGCAAGATGTCAGATCCGTTTTTGCTAAGTTAGCACCATAGTTTGAACATGCTTGATTTTCTTATAAATGAAACTTATGACTTTGTACAAATATAACAGAAGACATATTTTATATGAACTGAAATAAGGCACTTAAAGTCACTTCCATATTCTTCTCTGAAAGACATACAGAAATGGAATTGTGATCACTTCAATGCCAAATGGCAAAAATGTCTTTCTTCTTACACAGGGATGAGAAAGATTATTCTTTCTGAGGGTCCAAAACATCCTCATAAATCTTATGTCCATGCCCCTAGCTGTTTCAAAGACTTAAGAACTTGAATAGGCAGCATCTGTAACAGTGTGATCAACACAAAATATTAGCTTCATGTACGCAAAGGCAGACAGATCTCAGATCCAGCTGCCAAAAAATTGTAGAAGAGTTCTGTAACTAAAAATACCCTAAAGATCTCTTTAGGAATATCCATCAACACTTTAACAAATATGTGAAGTAATAAATTTAATTCACTGTCTTTTAACTCAAGAAGTCCTCTGTGATTGCTTAAGAAGAAATTTATAGGCATGCAATTATGTTTCACCAACCATATCCTATAATGGAATTTACATTTCTAAGCCTTGCCTTCATCATAAGAGTGAACAGAACCCTCAGAATTCCTTTCAGTCACTCCAAAAATAAATCCGTCAGCTGGCCAGTGTAAAGACAAAAAACTTGCTATGTAAGAAAACCAGAATCCTCCATATTGGTCAATCCCAAACTTACAAGAAAGAAAGAATATGAGTTCTTAACTGTATGTTAAGAAAATCTAGATACTATGTTATTCTACATCAATAAAACTATAAATCACTTTATCCCTTTCTGCAAAAACAGCATGACTTCTGGAGACTCAGGTCTGGAAAGCAGGTATCATTGCTTAAAGAAGACAAAGGGATAAAGGAAGACTAAGGCTGCAACAGACCTCATTTAAAAGCTAAATCCATCTTTTAATTTTACAGGTATTTATTTTTGGTAACAGAAGCAAGGATTATTTCCACATCTTAAGTCTTCAAAAGTGTGAGATAACCAAAATGGAAAAATAACCCCTGCCTTTAATTTCTAATGCATACTTATGATTATAAATATCAAAGTAACTAACTAGTGAAATGTGACAGATGTTAAAATACAGTCAGATGTTAAGCTACAATGTATCACATGTTAAAGTACAACGATTAGGATATTAAGATACAACAAATAGGCCGTCAAGATACAATGTGTCACCTTGCAACATTCTTCAGCTAATCTGCCGCTTACTCGGCATTTTAAGATATATTTTGTCTGTGTGACTTAAACTTATACAGCCTGCAGAGGAAAACCTCAGGGCGCAAGTCCCACACAAAAAAAAATAAAACATACCTAGAAGTATCAGGACCGAGTTTTTTTCCTTCATTTACAAAAGAACTTTTCTTGTAAGGGCATTTAAGCCTCAAAACCTGCACAAATGGACAATATCAGATTACAAAACATACAAGTGTATCAGACCACTGGAGACTGAAACAACCACCTCGTAAACCTGAACGGATCCAAATAAAGACGGGCAAGAAAGTGTTCTGAATCTGTAAAGTTCCACAAAAAAGTCTCTTTCCACCGTACCACAGACTTTCTTCCATTTGGTGCTGCAAGCTTTCCTGGAAGTCAGTTTTCAGTAAACCAGGAGGAATGAAGCCAACTGCTCAGATACACGCCATATTTAGACGTCTTAGCAGTTCTGCAAACATTTTGAGAATGCCAGTTATTGCCCTTCAGATCATGATCCAATTGTTCCTCTGGACCAGAAATATGCATTATAGTCTAACTGTATTTTGGCACCTACAAATATATGCAGCTATCATCACCCTGAACATCAGCCTGACACCACATAAAAAGCTAACACACATTCTTCACCAAGCCGACAGTAGTTGTGTCACTTGGAAATAAATGTGAAGGAGATGGTCTAACAGTCCCTAGTGTTCAAAGACACACAGAAAACAATCAAGGAGTATGAAACTAAATGCAAAAATACTTAAACTGCACTGAGAGCTCTTGTGAGGCACTGATGGATCAAAATGGAGGTTTTATACGAACATAACAGATGTGAATGTGTCACCACATGTCCATGGTTTTCAGTTTCTCTCTCCAGGTAGTATTAAACTGCAAGGAAGACTTAAATTTCATTATAGCAATAGTCAAAACAGTGATTTGGACGAAAACGTGTCCAAAGGTGACAGACTATTTAACATCCATTGCCTCAGTCTAGTGTGTACAGAATTGACCTCCCTCCTCTAATGAGCTACAGTAAAACACCGTTTCAGCTTTAAGGTAGAGGGAATCAGCATGTGAAGATTGTGATGCTGCACACTAACAGCAGAAGGCATCACTGGTGAAGCTACTCACAAAGACACATTGAGGCACACAGCATGTAGGTTACTCTCCTAGTCTTCTGCATTAAATCATCTTCTTTTCAAAACAGCATAAATTTGCATCAGATTCTCAACAATCTCTTTAAGATTGAAACAGACTCTGGGATTATCTGCTATTCACTGAGGTATGAATATGCAGGGACAAGGCATCATCTGCCTGAACACTCGTATAACATTCTGGAGTTCACTACTGTACTTGTCAACAGACATAAGCACCAACAATTACTTAGGCATTCAAGCCACGGATATGCAGGCTTTCAGAAGAAGTAAATTTTTAAAATATATGCAAAAGACCAAAAATCTGGAGAACACGAGAAACAGTCAGAAAACACTGAGAAAAACCTCAGCTAAGCACATCTACAGAAACAGGTGTTCAAGCACTGTGACTAAACCCACCCAAAGTTACACTAAAATACTGGAGTAAGCTGGCAAGAAAGGCATTTGCAGTGTGTATTTGATAGGCAAAAAGAAAAATATAATAAATTACAGACTTGAGAAGGATCAAAGGAGCAGAGAGTTCAATTCTATTATATTATGCATGCGAGATGCTTCAAAACCTAAAATGATTTACAAAACCCAGATTGATATGTTTTTGGATGACTGATGATTAGAGCAGATTTCCAGAAATACACCTAACTCCATTTATAGTAACAGATATTAGGCACACAGGCACCTCTGAATAACCAGACTAGGTTGAAAATCTGGCTATGCACAGTTTGGCACCACGACACACAGGTATCACTAGTGGGCCGCAGCTGTGGCACAAGGGGTCGCACCGGAGAGCAGACAGGTGAAGGCAGGCCTTGCCGAGACACCCTGAAGCCACCGCCGGTTCCAGGCCAGCCGCACGCCCCGCCGCCCCGGTGGCGGTGGAAGAGACCCTGCCGCCCTTTCGCTCCGCTTACTCAGCCTGGCTGTGCAGCGCCGTCCGCTGAGGGCGAGGGGTGACTCACCCCACACCAGAGCCCTCTCCGCGACCGCCCCCCCCGCAGTGACTAAACCGAGAAGACACGAGCTCAGCACCCAAAAGACACGAGCTCAGCACCCAACCCACGCCGCCTCACCCGGATGTGGATTTCAGGCGGCTTCCCCGCCCCACCGCGAGTCACGCGGTTCCGACCCCGTGCGTTTGCAGCCAGCGATCGCTGATTGGGTGTCTGCGGGAGGAGGTAGGTATGGTCCATCCGCGGGGCTCTGGAAACCGGGAGCGGGGTACGGATCCCCGCCTCCTTATCGTTCCTAACCGGGCCCGGCACGGAAACCTGCGCCGCTGCAGCTTCTCGGCCATAGGTTCTGCAGTCAAAACGTGGATACTCGCCCTGCCTGCCGGGTGAATTTAGGCTCCTTGTCCTGAAACAGCCGTGGCATCTTTAGTTAGTACCAGCTGCCACTCTTTTGCATCATCACAGAAAGTGAATCAACTGTGAGGATCAAACCATACCCTGGTCTGAACGTGATGTAAAGAGGCAAAACCTAAGGTGGAGTGCCCAAGTAGAGAGTGACAAACCGTACTGTGATGCACGGGGGAAACTTAGCAGTTGTTTTCACTACTGAGCTGATTATGTGGACAAAAGTTTCAATATCTAATAAAATAGATGTGTAATGAACAATGTATTAAAAGACACAGAGTTAAAAAGATTTTGGATTATTGATGAATTGAGAGCAGCCCTGAGAAGGACTTTGGAGTGTTTGTTGATGAGAAGCTTAACATGACCCAGCAGTGTGCGCTCGCAGCCCATAGCTGTATCTTGGTCTGCATCAAAAGGAGCATGACCAGCAAGTAAAGGGAGGTGGTTCTCCCCCTTAGCTCTACTCTCATGAGACCCCATCAGGAATGCTGCTTTCAGCTCTGGGGCACCTAACACAAGAGGGACATGGGCCTGTTGGAGTGAGAATATGTTGAGGGGGCTGGAGCACATCTCCTATGAAGACAGGCTGAGAGAGTTGGACTTGTTCAGCCTGGGGAAGAAAAGGCTATGGGGAGGCCTTGGAGCAGCTTCCACTATCTAAAGGGGATCTACATGAAACCTGGAGGACTTTTAATAAGAGCAAGTAGTAATAGGACAATGGGGAATGGCTTTAAACTGACAGAGGACATATTTTGATTAGACATAGGAAGAAATGCTTCACTGTGAGGGTGATGAGACACTGGCACAGGTTGCCCAGAGAAGCTGTGGCTGCCCCATTCCTGCCAGTGTTCAAGGCCCATTTGGATAGGGCTTGGAACAGCCTCGTCTAGTGGAAGATGTCTGGGCCTGTGGCAGGGGATTGGAACTGGATGAGCTTTAAGTCCCTTTCCAATCCAAACCATTCTATGATACTGTGATTATGGCA
The DNA here is from genome assembly GCA_032466535.1 of Forpus xanthops. NCBI lineage: Eukaryota > Metazoa > Chordata > Aves > Psittaciformes > Psittacidae > Forpus > Forpus xanthops. The sequence continues at coordinate 61,156 of JASSUY010027674.1, read as the reverse complement.
CTGGAACGGTATACTGCAGCAATTTTCATATTCCATACTACGTGAAGGAACAGAATATATGATGGTTTAAGCTATATGTTCCATTACACTTGACTGCAATGTTCCCAAAGGTGGCAGTAGAACATGATTTTTTTGTAAATAAATAAAAAGGTAAAATAAATATAGGTCTGTTAGATGGCAGAGTTCCTTCTAAACAGGTACAAGGGGGAAAAATCTTCTCAAGAGAAATATTTGTATATTATATTTTAATATGTGGACATTCAAGAGGTTCTATAAAGTTTTAGTCAGTAGTTATCTCATTGGTTTTTATACTAGAAGTGAAAATTCGGGTTCTCGGGGCTTCAAGTGATCTTTTCCAGAATGGTGTTCCAACACATTCTCCGGCCAGGTCTACTTTCTCCTGTTTTGTCAATAAATGGAAGATTTCGCTTTTTTTGAGTATTATTCCTTTTGTACAGATTAATGCAAATTTCTGTTGCTGATTACTGAAGGCAGTAATCCTTAAGTATGTTAATCTTTTTAATGAATGTATTCTGGTTTGCCTCTCTGCACCGTGTTCCTTTTCTTTTTTAGAGTTTGCCATATTGTTTTTGTAGAAGGAATAAGTATATTCTGGGCAAAAAGCCAAGAAAAAGGGGCTCTTACCAAGCTAAATTAGGTAATTACATTTTTACCACGATTTGAAAGCACAGCTGTATCTTTTGGGTTATGAGAATTACTATATGGTATATTTAACTTAATACTTTTCTTCTTATGTAAGGGAAAATGTCTGTTCAAAATGCTGACTTAGTTTAATTAACTCATTTTCTCCATTTTGGAAATCAGTACAAGTAAATGCATTGCTTATTATAAATTCCCCCCTTCCACCAAGTTTAATGTTTTATAGTGACCATTATCAAATGTCTTGTACTTTATATTGTGTCAAAATTTGGCAGATGAGAAAAAAAATTAAATCACTTTTAGTTTGATTTTCTGCTAAAATCATTGCATTTACATTGTATCTCAATACTTTCCAATGTTTTACTGACAGGTAATAAGTATCAGTGAAAGATGGCATATAGTTGCCAAATTTTCTCTGTGCTAAGAAAATGACACCACCAATGCCCTTCTGTCAGTAACTGAAAAAGAATGATAAAAATTATGCTGTGATTTTGTTAAGTAGATATGCAGTAGGATTACAGTATCATATAGAGTTCCTTGAAGCCTATGATTTAAAAGGTCACTAATATTCTGAGACTTTCTTAGTGTCTTTAAAAATTGGGTATGCAACTTCTGTGTGCATGTACATAAAATAATGCTGGTCCAAAAACCAAATTAATCAACTATTAGATATGTTTCCTTGATTTAAAGTGGTCAAAAATATGTTGAAACAGGATGTAAAAGTATCTTCTTTAAAAGTTTCTTTATTGTCTTTAATTCTTGTATCAGCCTTACAAGAAAGTGTCCTTAGTGCACTAAAACAGTTCCAAAAAGTAATCAATTTTGAAGGTTTTTCATGTATGACAATGTTTAGCTTGTCCAAAAATCAATTTCAACTTCAATTCTGTACAATTTAGATTTTTGTAACACAAGCTTCTATCTTTGGTTGTTTGTTTTGTTTTGTTTTGTTTTTCCCCCAAATTAACTCAAATGGGAAAAGTCCTTTAAGTCTGTAATTTTCTAAATGTCTGTATTTTATGGTTTCCTTGGAGTCTGATGTGGTTTTGTTTTTATGCTCATCTTCCCTGCTGAGTTCCCACACTGTAGCCCTTGAAATATGCTGCTGTTGGTAAATCTACTTCAACTTTTACTTCAGCTGACCTGTCTCAAGGCACTCGGTTAATTTTAGAAGTTTCCCTGGATAATGCCCCTTATATTTTAGGAGTATTTCCTATTGTAATGCACCTCGAGGAAATAACACAAATTTTTTCCAATCTATCACTGCAGTTCATTGAATACCCCAATTTGGACAGACCACTAGTATAACTTGTTGACATTCTTCCAAAGTAGTACTGATTCTTGACAGCTACCATATTCTGGGAAACGAAGAGATGAAGAATAAACAAGGAAATCCATTTGTCTCACTATCAGACTCATTTGCTGCAGCCTGAAATAGATAATTTAATAAATGCAAGTTCAGCAAATAATGAAAAAGCAAGAGGAGGAAACACATTACAAACTATACACTAATTACAGTTTTTTAGAGGAATTCAGAAGTAGAAGCTGTGTAAGAGGCTCATGTTTTCATTTAAGATTGAAGGTAGCAGTTAGCAAAAGGTTGACTGCTTCTGTTTGGTAGCTGTACTCAACTTCAAACTATGTTTCTTGCTAGAGTTTTATGAAACATGGGGGGGGGGAAGCAGAGCTCTTGTAATATTTAAATTACTGAAAAACATTAAGTCCACTATAACTGAACCCGAAATAGCTTGAAGCAATCTAAGCCCAAGCACTTCTTAATTTGGGCTGAATGTTATTGTTATGTCTCCTAGAGAGCAAACTTTATAGAGATTCCTGTCAGTTCTGGAACTTTTCTTTTAATTGATTCAGCTTTATATGGTAACAGTAGGTGGTTATAAATAAGTGGGTAATACCACCCTTCAATATAGCAGTTTGTGTGGTATGAAGCCAGTCATATATGTGGGTCTTACAAATCAAACACTGTTTGTAATATTATTGGAATGGATAAATCTTTGTAGAGAAATAAGAAAAACTCTGTTGAACAAGCATGATTTATAAAGTAGACATGGATTGATTTACCACAATTAAATGGCATCATTAACCTAAAAAGCTGTCTTCCTTGCTGGGGGAAATTGGTGATATAACTGATAACACAACAAAGTATTCACTTTTCTTTTTCTGATGCAGATTGAGACAATCTGTCATACGACAGCAAGTTACTTTAAATGAAAAATTACCACTATTTTAATGCTGCAGTATTCAACATTTTCAAATAGAGTCAAGGCATGCAGCATCTGAAGTCCTTATAATCTGTTGTTTGGTGATCAGCAGGAAAAAGTGAACCAATTTCAGCTTGCTAGAGCCAACAATACTCCCTTATGCTTGCAGTCAGTATTAGGAGCAAGATCCAAAGTTAAGCTTTGAATGAGCAGGAGAAGAAAATACTTTTTCAGCCATGAAACTAGCTATCAGATATAGAATAATAGTCTGTTTCATCAACTTAAATCTCTGATTTTTCCTATTTAAGGTCACATCACCATCTAGTTCAGTCATCATTGGTGTTACCACAACTGGCAATAAAGAAAAAAGCGTATTTGTTAGACCACAACCCACCTGCTTAGAAAAATTCTGCAACCCTTTTCTACCCACTTAAAAAAGATACAGTCAAAGCATGCTACACCTGTTTGCTTTTTTAAGGTTTTATACGAAAAATCATGGTATAGAAATCCTTATGATTTCCTTTGGGAAAAATTATTAAAAAGTAAACATTTAAAACTCCTGCTGTTATGCAAAAATCCTGCTATTGAATACTTCCCCCCCCCCCCCATTTTAATATATACCTCTTTTTGGATGACAGTAGCAGAGCCCAGAGGACAAGTTCTAAAGTATTTTTTTCCCATTTATAAAATCTCTCTATTGGCAAACTCTTTAGGCAGTTATAGGCAGAAATATAAAGTTTTCTCCAGTTCCTCAAGTAGGCATTCTGATAAGGTATTGTGCTGTTCCTGCTGTCTCAAGTCATGCATTCCTGTGCATGCAGGGAATTAATAGTATCCACTTTACTAACCTTCTCTAATTGTTACAGTTTTTATGTATCTAAATAGACACTGTACTGGGTGACTCTTTGTTTTCCTATGTTGGGTGGGTTTATTTTAAATATTTGGTCCTGCTGTTTTTTAAATCCTGTGGAAGTACTTTTGAATTTGCAATCAGTAATCTATGTTTCAGCTACCTCTTTCCAGGTTTACTTGATTTGTATGTTAAGTACATTTGTATAAGCAGCAACGCTACACTGGAGACTTCTTTGTGAAATCATGTTAAAAGGTTTAAGGCAGATTTTTGATTCACAAGAGCAACTCTTTTTAAATTAGTTTTTGCATACATCTGCAAGAACAATTTATGAACAGTGCTCTTATTTCAAGTGGTATTTTCCTACAATATTTTAGTTTCCCTTATTTAATATTAAAATAAATAAATGCTTGAGTTCTAGAAATTCTAGACAAAACAATATTGCGCAAAGAAATCACCTAGTTAATCATGGAAAACTGCGCAAGTGCTGGGAGTTCACTTGAGCTGTGAGGGAAATGTCCAAATAGTCCTTTTTAAAGCCATACACACATACTTTAAATCAGTCAAACCTCATCAAGAAGAACTAGGCCTGTATTCTTCAGCTGGTAGCTAATGTACACACATTTCGTGGGGATCTGAAAGACAAGGTCCATAAATTCTTTCAACATCAAGTAGAGGAGCTCTGAACCTCACCCAAAGCTAATAGTTTCTAAGGACAACAGTATTGTCATTTGAAAACAATTCTGTTTTTCCATTTGGCTTTCTTAGAACTTCAGTATTCAAGACTTCTATGGGTCATTCGGAAACATAATTTTATTTCTAATATAATCTGTACTATCTCTGCAGTGTTGCCAAAGTACATTAAGTTTATATTGTAGGTTAATCCCAGCAGGAGATAAATTCAGTGGGGCAAAAGTTTTCCTAAACATTTTTGGTCCTCTTCTTAAGTTTTTGTTGTGTTGTTGTTTTATTGTATGTATTTTAAGTTTTAATAAATACATAAAAGGAAAAGGACAGGCTTAACAGCACTACTGGATTTATCCCATTAACATGGTATTGTGGGAACTACCTCAAGGAATGAAAAAGCAGTTAAAACATGCCACTTCACTTACTTGTAGTACTTCTACTCAGAGTCACAATTGTTGATTGGTAGAGCTTTATCATAAGAATTTTGTTACTTATATTTTCCTAAATTATGGATAAAGATTATAATAAGTTTGCTTTGCTAATAGCAATTACTTGATACAGACATCAAGTAATTTAGGAGGTCATGCAGTAACTTTCCTAAAGCAGGAACTGACACAGTTCTCTCTAAACTGTGGAAATCCAGATGTGACAGTGTAAAGAAACATGTCCTGTGAGGCATCTGTGAAACTGAAGTTTCACTTGCAGTTTTACCACAGATTTGAAATCTGGCATTAGGAGTGAAGAATATGAAAAAAAGCACAGACATCACAACCATAGAATCATAGAATAGTTTGTGTTGGAAAGGACCTTAAGATGACCCAGTTCCAACCCCCCTACCATGGGTAGGGACAAGGACCACTAAACGATGCCACCCAAGTCTCTGTCCTGCCTGGCCTTGAACACCACCAGGGGTGGGGCATTCACAACATCCCTGGGCAACCCATTCCAGTGTCTCACAACCCTCACAGTAAAGAATTTCTTATATCCAATCTAAACTTCCCCTGTTTTAGTTTAAACCTGTTACCCCTTGTCCTCTCACTACAGTCACTCATGAAGAGTCCTTCCCCAGCATCTCTATAGCCCCCCCTTCAGATATTGGAAGGCTGCTACGAGGTCTCCATGCAGCCTTCTCTTCTCTAGGCTGAACAGCCCCAACTCTCTCAACTTATCTTCATACAGGAGGTGCTCCAGTCCCCTGATCATCCTCATGGCCCTCCTCTGGACTTGTTCTGACAGCTCCATGTCCTTTTTATGTTGCGGACACCATAACTGCACACAATACTCCAAGTGAGGTCTCACGAGAACAGAGTAGAGGGGCAGGATCACTTCCCTCATTCTGCTGGTCGCCCTCCTTTTGATGCAGCCCAGGATATGGTTGGCTTTCTGGCTGCAAGCATGCACTGCCAGCTCATGTTCATTTTCTCATCTACCAACACCCCTAAGTCCTTCTCTACAGGGCTGCTCTGAATCTCTTCTCTGTTCAACCTGTAGCTATGCCTGGGATTGCTCCCACTCAGATGGAGGACCTTGCACTTGGCATGGTTAAACTTCATCAGGTTGGCATCAGCCCACCAAGCAAGCATGTCAAGGCCCCTCTGGATGGCATTCCTTCCCTCCAACATATCAACTGAACCACACAGTTTGGTGTCATTGGCAAACTTGCTGAGGGCACACTCAGTCCCACTGCCCATGTCACTGACAAAGATGTTGGACAAGATCGGTCCCAACACCGATCCCTGAGGGACACCACTTTTTACTGGTATTCAGCTGGACATTGAGCCATTGATCACAACTCTTTGCATGTGGCTATCCAGCCAGTTCTTTATCCCCCAAGTGATCCACCTATCAAATTGATGTCTCTCCAATTTACAGACAAAGATGTCGTGATGGACAGTGTCAAACGCTTTGCGCAAGTTCAGGTAGATGATGTCATCCTCTCTGCCCTGTCCATCAGTTCCATAGCCCCATCATAGAAGGCCACCAAATTGGTCAGGCAGGATTTCCCCTTAGTGAAAGCATGCTGGCTGTCACCAAGCACCTTGTTGTTTTTCATATGCCTCAGCATGCCTTCCAGGACAATCTGTTCCAAGGTTTTGCCAGACATAGAGATGAGACTGATCTGTAGTTGCCCAGCTCATTCATTTTCCCTTTCTTGAAAATGGGGGTTATATTTCCCTTTTTCAGTCTGGGGAACTTCACCTGACTGCCAAGATTTTTCAAATATGATGGACAGTGGCTTAGCAACTTAATTTACCAGCTCCTTTAGGACCTGCGGATAGATTTCATCAGATCCCATGGACTTGTGTACATTCATATTCTTGTGATGTTCTCGGAACAGTTCCTTTCCTACAGTGGGCCAAAGGTCTTCATTCTCACAGTCCCTGCATCTGCCTTCCAAGACTTGGGTGGTGTGGTCAAAGGATTTGCCAATGAAGACTGAGGAAAAGAAATCATTAAGAATCTCAGCCTTCTCCAAATCCAGGGTAGCCAGTTCTCCTGCTAGCTTCTGGAGGGGGCTCATGTTGTCCCTATTCTGTCTTTTATTTGCTATGTACCTATAGAATCCCTTCCTGTTTTCTTTCACATCCCTAGCCAAGTTTAATTCTAACCAGGGCCTTAGCTTTCCTAACCTGGTCCCTAGCTTCCTGGACAACATCCATGTATTCTTCCCAGGCTACCTGTCCTTGCTTCTACCTTTTATATGCCTCTTTTTTCCTTCAAAGTTTCCTCAGCAGGTCCTTATCTATCCAAGGAGGTCTCCTGGCCCTCCTACAGCAATTTCTTCTAGTTGGGATGCAACACTCCTGAGCTTGTAGCAGGTGATCCTTGAATATCAACCAACAGTCTTGGGCTCTCATGCCCCCTAGGGCTGTATCCCATGGAACCTTACTAAGCAGGTTCCTGAAGAGGCCAAAGTCTGCTCTCTTGGAGTCCAGGGCAGTGAGTTTGCTGCACACTCCTCTCACTGTCCTGAGGATCTCGAATTCCACCATCTCATGATTGCTTTCTTAAATGATACCCAGTAACATGTGTGTATCTTGCCTACAGTTATTATTTACCTTAGAATTTTTGGCAAGATTTCACATCTCACTGCCCCCTGCCCAAGCCGTAGAAACAGTTCATAAAATTTTCATCAGAATCTCAGAACTCTCATGTGGTGTGTGGGTGGTCAAACAAGCAGAATTTGTCAGAGAACTTCAGTGAACAACTGTCCCAGTTACCAAGTCAGAGGCTGGTTAGAAGGCTGTAAGTGTGCAAACACAGGATTCTGAAATCAAAGACATCCATCACCAGAGCACCAAAGAAGGGCAAATACTGTTGGTTTGGAATGGTTACTCGGAATTGTGTCCCCTATTGTGCAAAGCACAATGTAGTACAGTAGTTGAACCAGATGCAGTCAGTCCTGCAATCCTGCATTGCTGGAACCAAGCACCAGGTTGCTCAGAATATTAGCATCTCATTCTTTCCTAGTAATTTAATATCCACTCTTAAAAATAACTTGCAGTAAGACTTAATTCTGTTTCAGATGAACTGCATAAATTACTCCAAGCAAGTTCCTTACTACCTAACATTAAAATAATCAGACTAGCCTCTGCACAATCCTGGAGTTGCTAGTAATTGACTATGACTTTGTTATGTTTGACACAGGTGAGGACAAATAGCCAGAAATGTTCTGGAATAATAAAGTCCTCAATTAGCTCTGTTTGTAAAAAGCGTGCATCCTTCACTGCCTCCTGGACTTTGTCAGCAGTGGTGTCTGCACCCGTTGTTGTTGAGCAGCTATTACATAGGGAATGGCATTCTTTCCACGGGCAGTCAGAGGGGACTGACCATTCCTTTCTTCAGCAGTAATCCAACAGTGTTAGACGATGGCACCACATGTGAGCCCTCACGAAATTTCAGTCTGCTTTTATGTATCCATGTCTTGATAAAGTCAAAGATTGAGTTTGAAATTGCAACACTAAAAGGAACACAGATTTCTATTCCACACCTATTTCCTGAATGAAGACATATTTTTTCCATCTCTTTAATGAAGAGATGAGGGAGAGTGATCTGTCTATGGAATTAGAAACAATCAATCATTTTGGGTGGTTGACCACTTACAAAATAGCTACAGTAGGGATTTGTTCTTATTAAAGTCCAGAATGATTTAAAGTGCAGATAGCTGACATGTAGCAATGGGCAATTACATTTCTCTTTCAGTCCTACGTGAATTAATCTCTAGTTAATTAATTAAAGCAGCTTTTTCTTTGCTGCTAATTGAATTCGTCTAGCCAAGAACTTACATAGCCCATGTAGTTGTGTGTTACTATGGAAGGAATCAAAAAACTGTGGAGTGAACCCTTGAAATAATAATTATTTCTTATATTAATGTCTGATACAAAAAAAATTATGACCATGGCATACACATAGCAAATGCTTTGTATAAGTGGCATTTTCTCACTGTGCATCCATGCAATAACCTCTTCTTTGGGATAACATTGTAGTAATCATCACCAAGAAAATTGGCGATTACTATCCAAATTCTGATTATTTATCCACCTGCTGGACCAGCATGCCCAAATAATTCAGCTGCTATGCAAAAATCTAAATAAAACCATAAAATGATAGTTTGACTACATAGTTTTGTTGAAAATAGATAAAATATCAGATGTTTGCTAATATAGAAGTGTAGCAAAGAAACTGCCTGACAAATGAAGTAATACAAGTAGCACTTTGACGTTCATTAAATACGTTATCACCTTGGGGAAATTATTACCAAGAAGGCACCCCTTATTTTTCTTTAAAAAGAAAAAAGTTCATTGGGCAAAACTGGGAAGTTGATGAGCAGACTATAAGTACTTCGAACTCCTTCATTCCTACTGCTTCTGGTGGAGCAACCAGATGCTAAACACATTAAGATCTGGTATTGTCCTGTATTTAATTTTCTTTTATTGATTTCCTTTTTTTCCTCAAATCATCAACTCATAAATTAAAATTAGAGAATATTTTGGGTTGGAAGGACCTTAAAGGTCATCTAGTTCCAACCCCCTGCCATTGGCAGGGACACCTCCCACTAGACCAGGTTGCCAAAGCTCTGTCCAGCCTGGTCTTGAGCACTTCCAGGGATGGGGCAGCCACAGCTTCTCTGGGCAACCTTTTCCTATGTCTGAGCACCCTCACAGTAAAGAATTTTTTCCAAACATCCAATGTAAATCCACCCTCTTCCAATTAAAAGCTATTACCACTTGTATTATCCATATATGTCTTTGGAAAATGTCCCTCCCCAGCTTTCATGTAGGTCTCCTTTAGGTACTGGAAGCTTCTCTAAAGTCTCCCTGAAGCCTTCTCTTCTCTGGCCTGAGCAAGCCCAACTCTCTCAGAATGCCTTCATAATGGAGGTGCTCCAGCCCTCTGATCATGTTTGTCGCCCTCACGTGGACTTGCTTGAGCAGCTCCACATCCCTCTTGTGTTTGGGGGCACAAGCTGAATGCAGGACTGCAGCTGGGGTCTCATGAGAGTGGAGCAGAGGGGGAGAATCAACTCTCCCAACATGCTGGTCATGCTCCTTTTGATGCAATTACCAAGCTCTTGCCATTAAAAAAAAAAAAACAAACAAACCTGTTGACCATTTAGCAGATATTTTTTAACTACAAAGACAAAATGTTTGTTACACTGTACACTAGGACTGCTTGCATATTATCCTCAAAAAATGCCAATATAAAATTAGAAGTAAATCTGTACTTATAATCTGCTAGTTGTACTTTAAATGCTTGAAAATTATTTTTTCCAAAATGAAACAATTGAAAAAAATTGACTGTTGGTTTCCTGGTGAAAAGTTTCAGTTACCTAAATTGGATGGCCTCTACTCGTGGCAGTTTTTATTAACTAACTTTTTCATTTAATTAATACTCACATTGTCAATGCAGTCACAGCACCAGAAAGTTAGATCTCAGTGTTTTGTGTTATTGTATAGTAACTAGTGATAGAGCAGGAGGAGACAGCCTCAAGTTGCACCAGAGGAGGTTTAGATCAGATATTGGGAAAATTTTCTTCACCTGAAGGGTTGTCAGGTATTGGAACAGGCTGCCCAGGGAAGTGGTTCAGCCACCATCCCTGGCGGTATTAAAAACCATGTAGATGTGATGCTTAGGGGCATGTTTTACTGGTAACACTGCAGTGCTAGGTTTGTAGTTGATCTTGATGACCTTAAAGTTCTTTTCCAACCTAAATTTTTCTATGATTCTATTATATAGCATGTTTTTCAAAGATGAAATAATAAATTGAGGTGAAAAGAGTTTTCTAACTTCTTGGATCAGAAGTAGCAGATTACTCTTGGGTTGATGCCTTTTATGATGAGCAAGAACAAGCACAAAGTACCTAGTAAAGTTCTATGTAATTTCTCTCATCCTGCATTGAGATTTTTTGGCTAAGGCATGTTCCTATATAAACTAGTGGTGCAAATTCTTTTAAAGTGTTTAAGTGAGTAATACAATGAATATGTTAACATTTCAGGAGGACAAGGCTTATGTGGAGCCAAAACCTAATTACTGGAAGTATTTTATAAAATTAACAGTATAAAATATTTTAAGCAATTATCACATTTTATATTTAACTCGATAGGGAAACCAAATTAACATGTGGTAGTAAAACAAAAATGCTTTTCAATAAGACAAAAATAGGGGAGTACTCAAATTCCATTTTAACTAAGTATTAAATCCTAAACAATCTAAGTAGTGGCAAGTAATTTTGTTCTAAAACCTCTTAAATTTTGATCAATTCAAAGTCCCCATAGTACAGATAAGGAGGGGCTGGCTTTTTTTTTTACAGATTATTTTGAGACATATCTTGATAAGTTCATTTGTATTTAACAAGCAGACAAAACAACAGTTTCCATAGCTGGAAAATTAGATCAGTTGTGCAGTAGATAACATTATAATCTTATGGCAAGTGTAGGTCACATACAGACGTCATCTTTCAAATACCTTTGTCAGAATGCCACTGAACAAGTCATGGTGGACCTCACACCATGTAGGTTTCAGCCAGACCATGTTTTAAATGTCTTTTTTTATTTGTATTTAATGCCTATACTTTTAAAATATTACACTTTGTGTAATTTATTTATGTGAAAAAATACCACGAGGTAAATAGTAAAGTGGAATTCACATGTACAGAGTATCTGCTGAGTGATATTTTTCGATATCTGTCAGTACTATCTTTCAGTTTTTTCCCATCTGAATAGATTGGGTGGGGCTTTGAGCAACCTGGTCTAATGGAAGGTGTTCCTGCCTGTGGCAGAGGGGTTGGAACTAGACTAGCTTTAAGGTCACTTCTAGCCTATTCTATGATTCTGTGATTAATGAACCCCAGGGAAAATATTCCAAGCTAAAGAGTTTGCTTCAGTAATCTGGTAGAGATCATAGGATTTCCATTCCTATCCTAAGAAGGATCCTATGGGTGTGTCCATATTATCTTTTTAATTTAGATGAGGAGTGTGTCAATTGTCCCCACTTACAGTGCTTCGAGTCACATCCTGGAATACTCTTGAAACACACGAGCTGTATTCATTTTGAATGAAACTAAACTGGAGGATGCTGGGGATATTAGGCAATGCACCTGATCTCCCCAGTTTTAATAATTGTTTGGTGTATAAGACCAGATAGAGTTGGTCATAGAATAATAGAATTATTTAGGTGGAAAAAGACTCCCAGTATCATTGAGTCCAGCCATTAACCAAACTCTACCAAGTCCAGCACTGAACCGTGTCCCTAAGTGCCATGCCTACATGTCTTTTAAATACCTCCAGGGATGGTGATTGAACCACTTCCCTGAGCAGTCTGTTCCAGTACTTGACAACCCTTGGGGTGAAGAAAATTTTCCCGATATCTGATCTAAACATCCCCTGGCGCAACTTGAGGCCATTTCCTCCTGCCCTATCACTTGCTACTTGGGGAGAAAGAACAACCCCCACCTTGCTACAGCCTCCTCTCAGGTAGTTGTAGAAACCAATAAGGTCCCCCATGAGCCTTTTCTGCAGACTAAACCACTTCCTTCGGCTGCTCTTCATAAGACTTGTGCTCTAGACCCTTCGCCAGATTCATTGTTCTTCTTTGGAGACAGCACAAAGTGAACACCCTGGTAGTAGTTGTCTGAAATAAAAAATAATAATCATGGGTTTGTGCCTTTTGCCTTCTACTTTTAAACAAGAGCATCTCAGAAGCAGTTATATTGAAAAGGATCTGGGAGTCCTGGTGGACAAGTTGAACTTAAGCCAGCAGTAGGCTTTTATGGGGAAAAAGGCCAATTGCATATTGGGCTGTATTAGCAAGAGTTTTGCCTGTAGATTGAGGGGCACCTTTACACAAATCTGTTTTTAATTGTATTTAGTGGAATCATCTACAATTCATCTAATAGTGAACTCAGACCATAGAAAGGCTATGCTCGTGTCACTTCTGACATTCCAAAGGAACTTTTCTGTTATGTAGATTATGAGTGAAGTATTAGAGCAACCCTGAAGTTTTCTTGATTGTGACAAAATGGCTTCACTTCTTTCTTTGCAGCTGTGGATGGGGCATTTCTTCTTTCAATGCCCCTAAGCAAGTAATACAACATAGTGGTTTTGTGGCCTATAACTGAGATGCAAACAGGACTTGAGTATTAAGTACAACAGAATCAGATCTTGTAACACATAATTACTGCATATATTTAGTTACTATCAAATGTCTGTGTGCTGCTAAAAGAAGGGGATTTCTGCTCATTTGTTAGAGATGAATGAATAACTCTATTGTTAATTAGAATCAGATTGCAAAAAGTGTTTGCATTTCTATGAAGAAACTTCAAATTGAAATATCACTGTTCAGTCTTGCCCACAATTGTATGCACATACTTTCTAAAATCAGCAAGTGTTGGCTAGCATTGTTGCAGATAAATGACAAATACACTTATGTCTAGGGGCAGGACTGACCCCACAGGCTGTAAGACTTGCCACCACCTTATTTTTCACATTCCATAGACATGGTGTGGATAAATAATAAAAGCTTAACAAAGATATCTGTATGTTTTAAAAATTCTGCTAACATTATTATAAATGTTTTTCAACAAATCTTAAACACCTATTCATAAAGGAAAATGTGAGTTCCATTTCTATGTACATTTTCTGATCACTCAGGTTTACTTCGTGTTTGTGTTTAGTAATTATAGCTAGAATTATAGATAACTCATTCTCTTCCACATATCAAAGGAAATTAACAAACGTATGTAAGATAGGAATTTTCATCAGATGGTTGTTTGAATACCTGTTTTCTATCATATGATACCTATTCTTTTATACTTTACCCTAATAATATGTCTATATTTTTGTGTGTTTCTCCGAACCAGAAAGATCTGCAAAGGTACAGCCCCTGGAATTGTGCACAGACTGCCCCAATAGCTTATGTATAGACACATCCTAAGCTGAAACAGAATTTTCAAGTAGAAATTTGGTCTTGACAGTTTCTCTGTATGTGCTGCACTTTTCATGACAGACCTTCCATCTGTGTTAACCACTGCAAACCGCTACATTATACCTGTGTGGTCAGCCACATTTAATCTACAAGACCTTCATTAATGGTCTGCAACTGAAGTGTGTATAAGATACACATCTGTGAGAAGGGAGTTTCCAAAATCAGTCTCCTGGCTGGCGGGTTAGGGACCAATGCCCTCTAGCCTCACACCTTGAACTCATCATGGAGACTCTGGCCGTTGTGCAAGTGAATCACAGATGCTCAAGAATTACATCATGTAGCTTACATCTCGTCTGCTTGTCATGGAACAGGCAAGTGTGTCCCTGCAGGGCTAGTTCAGGTTGCATGTGTGCAAGAATAAATTCTTTGATTTTTAGTCTTTTATTCTGTTGTTGCATCTAGATAACAGTCATACTCCCTCTGTGGTCTTCTTTGTATGCTGGTTAAAGATATGTAAGAAGAAAACTTTTTCTTTCTTTAATTATTTCCAGAAATTGAATTTTTCTCTAGGCCCATGTAGTTCCCTTCTATCTTGTTATTTACTAACTCGTAACATAATTTGATAAAGACTTCCCCAAAAAGCAGAAGTTTGTTTCATGCCTAACAGATTTTTAGTAGAACACTGAGATTATGTTGATATTGAGTCATGACAGAAGGACATAGCAAGCTGACACACTTCAGGAGGACTGGAGCCAGGATAACTTAACTCAGCCATGCACATTATCTTTTGTAACAACAGAGCTGAAGCATAAATCAGATCTCAGTCCTTTGTTCTTGATGCTTCTCCAGCATAGAGTTTCTCTGCCAATGAGTAAATTCACATATGCTAAATTTAAGTTTGAACATGCATTAACATGTGCATAATAAATAATGAGATAGATAATAAAGGTGTTACAGGAACTAAATTTTAAGTTTGAGATTGTGCAAACATGACAGTGCAGATGTATCCCAAGGAACTAGGGGAGTTTATACTCCAGAGCAGGGGCTAGCAATAGAAAACATCCTTCATTTAGGAGATGACTGTCATTCTGAAGTCTATCAGGCCTATTGCTTTGTTATAGCAGGTATTGTAATAAGCCATGGGAGTAATTATGTGGTCCTGATAGAATCTCTCCAGCTTCAGGAACACAGGACCAAACCTGTTCTTAGTTTTGGGAAGGGATTTGTTCTCAGGGATTCCATTTTGTTTAGGGTGGGTTGGTTTTGGCTTTTCTCCAATAAATATTCTGAGGTTTGACTAAAGCTTCTCTTCTGTCAAAATTTACATTTTCCAAAAAAGGCATTCATTAGGCACATTCTTTTGAAACAAATTATGAGACTATATTAGCACTGCCAGTTATGATTCTTTTGTGAAGCAAAAGATGAAATGAGAGAAGAAAATTCTCATGAATCATCTCTTAAGTGTAGACAGTGTCTGGTTGTGAAGGATTGTCAGTGGCAATCATGGCTTCTTATCTGTGCATTGAAAGGAAAGGAAATGTCAAGTTATGATAGTTATACTATGGACATTCCCAGATAACTGTCAAAGGGAAAGGCAGATTTTTTTTAGCAAGAGGTTGCATGCAATTTCCAGAAATGAGTAATAATCTTACTCTACTGAAACTGAAGATTCTTCAAATTATTCAGCTTTTATACTGTTTGCACTACTTATGTACTTTTTTTTTTTTTTAAGATTTATCAGTAGGATAAGAATTTGTGAGATGAAAAAATGGTGGCTAATGATACTAGAACTGCTGGTTTTCTGTAATTAGCTTGTCTTAAGAGTGTGGAACCCAGATAACATTATTTATGATTACTTAGTTACCAGCTAATCAGCTTGTAACTGATCAACCTGAACTATCAGCAGGTTAGCAGCGAATAACGTAGTGCTGCAATAATGACTGCATTTACCTACGCTTTAAAGCATTAATTTATCATAACGTATATCTCCCTTACAAATTACTTTAAAGAAGTACTATTCTCGTAGACAGCTACAAAAGCAAATATTTCATGTGTGGTTCTGCCATAGTAAAGATATTTTATATTATTAGACCATTCTTTGGTTTGGTTAAACTTTGGTGGGTTTTAAGCTTAATTTAAATAGGTAATAAAATATGCTGCTGCAACGCTAGTAAAATAAGTTCATTTATTTCAAAGAGAGGGGAAAGGCTGTTATAGTAAAGAGATACACTGTTCTTCATAATGAATTTAACGTTCATTTATATGCAATTACTTTCCTTGATTGCTTCTACAAGTCTTTCCAGGCACAGTAAACCCGACAAACATTATCAAAACATGGTTATGAATCATTATATGTAACTACTAGGATTTCAAGTTCATTTTAGAAGCACACTACATTTCTTTGGGTTTTGCATATAGCACATTTAGTTCTTTGGTTCCCCTGGAAAGCAAAATAATCAGGTAGTTTATGAAATATTTTAAAATAAATCTGAATTGCAATTTCATTTTCTGAACATCTTTTATAGATTCAGTGTGTGTGTTATCAAGTTACATTTCAGTTTGGATGCATGCAAACAATTTTAGAGACTACTTTCTACCAAAATAAACAGCAGGAGAGTTAATTTGCCATAGAATTCTCTACTTAGCCCACCCTGTTATTTGTGTAGAAGATGTGTCTGAATGGCTTCCGTAGAGCTTGAGAATGCAGCATTTGTCTGCAAATATTTTAGTTGAGGTTTTAATTGAATATAAACATGAACTGCATGAACTTTGGCACTTGAAGGACTCCTGAGAAAAAGTATCACTACTAATACAGGACTGTAAGTACTCATATACTGTAAAGATACTACATCAAAGCTGTCACTTGGTAAGCATATCAGCCTTTCACTTCTGTCTTGGAAACCAACAGGATGCTATCTAAGTGTGTTTAGCCAGCTGAAAGCTATCAAAGAGTTCCTCCAAACAAACACTCTTTGAATTAATACGTTATTTCCAAATGAGTTACATTGGCAAGGTATAAGGTAACATGTGGTTTAGAAAAATAAACCTAAATAAAATGAAAACAGAAGCAGCAGAACCTCCATTTGAGTCTTTTATGAACTTTATGCAGATTTTATCTCATATGGTAAATGACTGAAAATTAAAAGTAATAGTTTAAGGAGAAAAGGTCAAGACACAAAGGAAAAACAATTGAATACAGTGGAAGCGTCCACTAAGTCTTAGTTAAGTGTGCAAATGAGCTTTCAGTAACATGTCAGTGAAATTGCTGTACCTGATATAGGTGTTCTTCAGTTCTGGTAATATTACTAACATCTATTTAGACAAATTTCCTTTACATGACAGACCTGAATCAAAGGCCAACAATGTCAATGGGCTAGTTATCAATTCTGTGATTTCTAAATGGACATGGGCAAAGACTTGAAGGAGCTGGGAGAATTACCTGATGATCAAAAATGACAGACCAAAGAGCCCATGGAAGAAGCAAGCCAAGCATTGCTGCAATTTGGTCACCTGGATTCTCTTCAGGCTCCCCAGTCCTGCGCTTTTCAGATTTATTTCATTCATGGTATTCTCTGATAAAGCACTTGTTGATCAGAAACTACTCATGCTGATAGCTTTGAGATATGAATAAAATGGGACTGTGATAATGACTGGAAATTACTGAGATGCAGATTATAGATTACTTTTGGTTTAGAAAGCTCATCACCACAGGATCTGTTTATGTTCAAGATCTGCTCTCAGAATATTCTGTAAACTAAGAAAATGCTGCCTGTAGTTTTCTAATGAAGGGGTAAGGCTCATGAAAAAAAGGTGAGGATGCTGATAGTTGAAGTTTAGGCATAACTGGGGAATTAATCTACAGGTCCACATTTCCCTCAAGGTACTTATTCTATGCAAGTACAACTTATTTAGAAAGACTTTGAACTCAGACCTTTTGAGCAGCATCTTGCAGAATCAAATCGGTAAGTAGCACAAGAAGTATTGAGGTGAAAAATCCTGACATATCTCCATTATATGCAACAACATTCATGTAGAAGAGATTAGTGAAATGAGAAATTTTACTGGACTTAACTGATTTTCTGTTTGCTTGTAAACTCACACTGATACTAAACATTGATTTGTAAAACCTGTACAAATACTTATATTTTGAAAGTTGCACTGAAAATCATTTAGGTTCTCTGAAACTCACGACAATTTCTTTTTAAGAAAATCATACTATTTTAGCTTTTTTCACCTACTGATATTGTTGTACCAGTTAAGTGCGCCATCCCTGGTAATGTTCAAGGCCAGATTGGGTGGATTCTTGGATGACATGGTCTAATGTGAAGTATTACTGCCCATAGCAGGGGGATGGAACAAGATGATCTTAGGGTCTTTTCTAACCCTAACTATTCTATGATTCTATGACTGGTCAATTTTGGACATCTTTAGCATTTGATATACACTCAGTGTTCACTTCCTGATAAATACGTAAAAACATTTGTCAGGAACAAGACAGAACATGGCCTTCAGGATCTTTTTTGATTTTAAGTATATCTATTAAGCCACATCTTCTCCATCTCTTTATAAGTTTAATTTTTTCACGGCCATGGAAGTGGACAATAGAGATGCATCCTCAAAATGATCTGTAAGAAACTATCTGTTAAAAAAAAAATGTGTTTGGTTTTCTTAATTCACAAACCCATACAGCCCAAATGCATTTGTCTTTTTTTGACCTTTGATTTGCTACCACAAATAGATGAAACTTAGATACAAAGCCATTTCCAGAAATTATAAGGATCCTTGGATGACAAATTGTGTTCAACAGTCTTAAGCTATTAGAATCTATTGTAATCTGTATAATATGTTAATCAAAAATGCTTTCTTCTATCTAGAAATCAAGCCAGTGAAAGTATATTTTATTTTGTTTTGTTCTTTAAATAATATTATTCCTTCTTTAATAATACCATGAACTGGTACAGGACTAGTCAAAAAGGTTTGAAAGACCAGTGTAAAGCAAACAAAGAAAAACAGGGTATAAAAATTGTATAACCTAATTACCTTAAAGTTGTTTAAACACTGTTAGGCCTCTTTAGGTCTATTTGGAGGTATAGAGCAGGTGCTAGAGAGGATTGACCCCTCAGCTTCCAATTTACACTAACCTTTAGTCTTGACCAACTGGGTAAATTTGATTAAAATTTACGGCAGCTCCTCACTCTAGATCATCTCAGTTTGATACCATTACATATTATGATCTTTTTCAGTTACTGTGGAAGGGGAAGTACATAGGTAAATCCATGTCATCTAGTACGCGTACTATTATAACAATGTGAATCTAATACCAAAGAAATAAAATTATTAATCCTTTTCTGCATGTGTATATGACTCTCCTGAAGATCTTTGGGAACTGCATATATGGAAGACCTATTTTGATGTTAAAAGCTAACCTCTTCATTTAAAGAGGTAAAAATGGCCTTGGAATGAATGACCAGAGTCATTGCAGTTGTATTCATCAGCTAAAATTGTAGCTGATCTTTGTTTTCTAGTTAGAAACTTTGAAAGGTGCAGTTTGGACTTGGCATTTTACTGCTGCAAGTCTTTACTCTTCAGAACACTGCTTTGAGTCATATCTTTCCTTTTTAGACAGGTCAAAACATATTGCATATTGGAATCTACATATTTAAGCATATTGCTGCCATCATATGGTTATATACTTATTTGTCAAAAAGGTATAATGAAATCAGCTCTCCATTTTAAAAGAAAAAGTGTTATGTAAGGAAGTATAAAGTTGCACAGTGAAGTAGTAATGAGTGTAATAAAGTTTCTAATCCTTTTTCATGTTTAGACTGTAATGACTCTGCCTGTCTCTAAATATGAAATACACTGCCTCCTGAAGCTAAATGAGTAAGATGATGTTCTGTATGAGCCATACAAGACAACAAAAAGATACTGTACTTACATATTAGTCAGAGAAAATACCGTGGGAGAGAAATTAATAAGTTTTGCCTGAGTAAGGAATGAATAAAACCTAGGAAAAGCTGTAAGAACATATCCCAGGTGGTTACAAAAGTAATCATTTCTGTGTGTTACAGTATGTTGAGTTAAATTTAGTCCTGCTCCTTTTGTCCCATGTCATCTACTTTTTGGAGCTTCTTTGTCAATTGATATGTTGGCTGTCCTTGACTGGTTTTTAAAAACGACATAAATAATATTTTCATTCTCAGTCCTATATTTATGCTGGCAGGCACAAGTCACGTTGAAGCAAAAGCTTTTTCCTTTCTGCTTTTTTATCCCATAGAGATCATAAGTCTGACCAATGTGACAAATAAGCAGTAACAAGGTGAATGGCAAGAAAATAAAGAAAAAAGAAAGTGTGTGATTGGAAAGGAAGAATATACTCATATGAATATATTATTTTAAAATTGTACTTGGGTAGAGGAAACTAGTGCTAAATCTAACGCTATTTTTGAACATTTTTGGAAATAGTAACCATCCGTTTAATGAAAACTGTCAGAATTTGAAGATAAATTTGCTTTTTTTTTTTTTTTCTTTTAACTTTCAGTGTATAAAATCTTATGTGATCAGACCTGCTCAATTTACCTCAGAGATCATCCAGCCTGCATTAACTTCCACAATATATTACTTTGAAATAATCCTACAGGAAGTGACAAATCTGTACTTACTTATTTGTACAAGGTCAACTTATGGTTAAAACAGCTGGTTCATAACACTGTAGGAAATAGAGCTAAGACACCTTACTCTCCCACCATAAAATGGATTCTGATCCTGTAATCATGATACGGGAAGACAGCAGAAGAAAAAGGGATAGAAAGGACAATAATTAAATATTCTGGTCAATCAATGTAATAAACTTTACTAAGTTCAAAAGGGTGTGTATCTTCCTCAGCTGTAAAACAGAGACCTTTTATTTCCAGGTTAGCTTGTTTGTATTGGCCCAAAATTTCTGAGCAGATCAACAAAACGGTGTATTCAATAGAGATGTTAATCCTAAATAAAACTGCCAAACTGCACTAGACAACAAAGATAAAACTAGTTCTCATATATATTGGAAACAGATGTTGAAAGGATGTAACAATTTCATAAACATGAGTTTGGGATTACTACATCACTCAAAAGTAATGAAATAACTAGTGCAGGTTCTCATAATTCTGCAGGGCTTTATTAATTCAAAGAAAGAAATGACAGAAGAAAATAAATCTCTATAGTGGTGTTCCCTCTCTATAGAAGGATTTCTTTCACCTTTTTTTTTTTTTTATCCATGGTGTTGCAATATGAAACTGTTTTCACCTTTCGTTGCCCAAGGATGCTCATGTAGTGGCACAGGTATCTTTAACATTCCTATTTAGAAGAGGAAAATAGATCATGCAAAAGCCAAAGCGTGTTAACAGAAGATACTCTATGGTTAGCTTTGTGTCTCTCAAGTGATGGATTTAGTTAGAGTATTTCCACTGAGACAGTGGTGATTTGGCACGTGTTTAGTCCTGCCACAAGAACCCAGGCACCTAGGACTCACTGTCTAAGAGCCAAAACTCACTTCTTAAATCCCAGTTAGGAGCCCTATCACTGCAAGGAGCACCAGGGCATATACTGCTGCTAAAACCAGCAGCTCTTCTTTCAGTAGTCTGTGTTTTGTAGGATTTTGGATTGCATCATATATAGTTCATTTTGAAGCAATCTAGTCGTGAAGTATGAAAACAAGGATCCTAACAGCAAATTTTGCAAATACAAATGTAATGTTTCAAGAACAGACAATACAGGACTTCTGCTACATGATCAAAGAACAGCTAGTATCCAGAATAACTGCAGATTTGCAAACGTACATAAAAAATAGTGAAACAATGAAGGAATTAGTGGGTTTACAACTCAGTTACTATACCCAACCATGCCATCAGTTTGATTCCAGTTGCACTGGATGAATCAGCAAGGTTTATCCCTCTGCAGCTTGCCCAGACTTTTGGCAAGACACTACTGCACTGACTGTTAGAGGAGTGATAAAATTGTGATAACATTCTGGAAACAATACTTGGATCCTATTACCCGCACTCATGCAACAATCTCAAAAATATATCGAACAGGAAAGATGAAAAATCAGATCTTCAAGACAGGGTTTTTCATGGAAGGCATTCTGGAAAAAACAAATCTAGAGAGAAATCAGCAATTCAAAAGTAATGTTTACAACTGTTTTGTAATGTAAAAGTCAGGGAAACTTGAAAGAGAAATCTCTAGCATTATTAGTATAGACATACAGTCATAATTTATCCTCAGATTGGTGGAATCAGTGCAATTTTATCCCATACCCATGCAAATAAAGGGACTGAGAAGGATTAAGGAGCTCTGAGATAAGTAGATATTTGGGATTTTTTTTTCTTTTTTTGCCACAGTCTCTGCTGTGACTTTAATGAAAAATCTAATGCAAATAACAGGTTAATGGTTAATCTTGTCACTCAGCATCAAATTTCCAATGTTCTTTGTTGCAAACCCAGTTATTACATGTATGTCACATGTGTACGAGTTAAAAGGCTTGAAAGATCATGAAGGACTGCAAAATCGTAAAGAATTCAAACTGAGGAATTGTCACATTTTTTTATATCCATTGAGATGATGAGATTAAAGACCATATTGGTTTTTATTTTCTCAAGGGGAATCTATCTCAATGAATACACATAGTGGACTATTTTAAGTTATTGTACAGGCATGGAGTACCTATAATGGAGGGCTTTTTCAGTGTGTGACTGTGCCCTGTTTACTGCAAACTCTTGGATACATGATGCGAAAACAGAATTGCTCATTTATCTCTAGTACTTTATTTGTGTGTGTGTGTTGGTTGTTTGGTTGGGATTTTCTTTTAATATTCATGTCTACAGTTTATGAATGCTTCACAAATATTTGTGGTATTATTTTCACAAGTCAGCCTTAGGGAAAACAGTATAATACATGGAGAACAGAAGCGCAAAGATCTTAAGGTCAAAAGCATTCACTGATTGTATCAGATCTTACATGCCTAGGAGTAATATTTTAAGAATTTATCTATCACTTAGTGTGCTAAAAGCACAGGTCCAATACATAGAATCATAGAATAATTAGGGTTGGAAAGGACCTTAAGATAATCAAGTTCCAACCTCCCTGCCATGGGCAGGGACACCTCCCACTAAACCATGTCAGCCAAGGTCAAATATGGTCCTAAGCTTTAGGCATTTCTATAAATCATGCCTAAGGTAGATACCTAGAAAACTGAAAACATGCTTACTGATTATCTGGTAAAGTTAGCTGCCTAGTATTACATGGGAAGTAGTAGAGTCTAGAAGAGAATTCCCCAGGTCAGTATCCGATAACCATGAAGACATTCTTTCTCTGACACTGTGTTCTTTGCCTTGGTCTTCTACTATAGCTAAAATTCCCTCCATTGTGCTGAAAAAAAACCCTGGGAACTTGTGTAAAAATAACTCTTCAACTATGCAATTAAAGATGATATTATGAATATGTATGGGGTTGCCAAATTAAGATTGTGTAAATAATTCTAGTTTGGGCTTTTCATAAATGTTAACATTTGACTTTATGACCATAGGGCATAATTGTCATGTAATATTTTATTTCTTCTTAGCTTTGCAAGAAATGAACTGGAAAAAATGTATTGTATTCTGGCAGCATGTGAAATGTCAGCAGGATTGGAATCTAGACCCACTGTACAGCTTTGTCCCACATAAACTGACAGAGTAATTGATTGCAGGATGACTAACCATTTTCTAGGTGAACCAGCATGACCAGAAATAATGTTTGTCTACCAAAACAACAACATGATGCCTGGTAAGTCCTGGTTCAACTTATGACTGCAGTCTGCAGTTTTGTCTTTCCAGTCTCTTTGCCTTCCCCAGATTTGTTTGCATGTTGTTTGCTTGTTTGTTTGTATGGCTACTGAAAGACCCAGCTGATATTCACCAGAAAGTTGTTCAGCTCCTCTTTCTTCCGTCACTCTTGCTTGTCTACACGCAGCAGACTGGGAATATCTAAACCCAGGTTTCCTGCTAAGCATTTCAGTTGTAGCCTCAGGCAGTTCCAGTTCCAGTGATGCAAATGACTGCCTATCTACTTCTTCTCCTAAGCCCAGACCCCACCAATATCTCCCAGTGTATCTTTCCTTCCTGTCAAAGGCCAGTTCAATTCTACTTGCTTCTCCAAGCTCTCACAACTTTAACCCCTGTTCTTCTCTCCATGTACCATCTTGACCTCTCCCTGCCTTTCCTTGCTAAAGGGACAAAATATTTCAGTGTCTCCCAAGCTACCTGAACCTGTCTTGTATCACTAGCACAAAGTAATTCTGACATATTAAACAATATGGCCACTGGTTTTCTTTCCAGTGCCTCTCTGTTTCACAAGATCTGTTACTAGGTAATCTTAGAGTTCTCCCCATGTGTGTTTTGATCAGCTGCTTTCTTGGTTTACTACAGTTCAGTGCTATTGTGGCTCCAGACATGTACAGAACACTCTCTATGCTGTGAAGTGGATTATATAAGGACCAAAAATGCTCTTAAATATATAGAATCAAAATTTGAGTTCTGCCTCACGCTATAAATTTGAACAGGGCTGGTTCTATCAGTCCTAGTCCCCACCCTGTATCACTTTACTGCAAAGAGAATATGATTTTACATGCTGAATAATACTCTCTTAATTTAGAGGCAATGGAATGTTTTGCCATTATGGGATTATGTTTATACAGAGGTGCAAAGAACTCCCACACACAAACCTTGGTGATTAATTTGGTATTGTGGGTGCTTGATGTTATTATTTGGGTGCTTGGTGTTATTAATTTAGGCTTTTAGAGATTAGTAAACCATGCTGCCCTGTGGTAAATTATCTTTCTTCATCACAAAATGGTAACTATTCTTAGCTTTTGAGTTTTTGTACTGCTTAAGTCTAGTTTCATTTGAAAATTGAAACAAACCAAAATTGTTGGACTCTAACTGGGAGCATTAGTCATCGCATTTAGACCACTTTTCATCACAATTGAACTGAATAACTCTTCTTACCTGTTTTTCTTTTTATTTTTAAGTGAATGTAGTGTTATTCATCTGTTTTGAAATGCTGTATGTTGTTAAATAGATATATTTCAGTGGGCTTGTTTTATGAACTCAGTTTCTTTCTGACAGCAGAAGTCTATGAGCAGCTGGGTCCCAGTAACAGGAAGGCCTTTTGGAGAAAGCTGGGGGCAGAGAAAGGAAAGCAATGTCAAAGGTACTCAACACTTTCCTTTCCTCAAGGGGACCAGCCAACTCATCCTAGAAATTGTGCAGCAGTGAGAATGTACACTGATTCACTGTACATCCTGGGCAGTCTTGGCCAGAGCAGGTTCTGTGGGACCTCACCCCTTTATTCATGGTAACATTTCAGTTACTTTTGATTGTCTTTCCACATTAAGCAGATGTTTTTATTAAGCTCTCCAAGGTGACACACAGGTCATTTTCTTGGGTGGTTACTGTTAATTCAAAATCCAACAATGCATCTTAGTAATATCTTTCCAACACACCTTATTTTGACTTTTCCATCATGAACTTCCTTTGTCATTGTGCTGCCTAATTGCGTATGTTTGTTTTGACTAACTTAAATAACTGCCCAGTTAAATAATTGTTACTTCTTAAAAAAAATAGCCATGAAGATTTTGCCACCATACTGATTAAGTCCTTTCCCAGAACATTAATGAACATAGTGAAATTCTGTTAATCTCACAGTGTTCTGCTGCTAACCACTGCCATATTGAAAACTGACCAGTTTATTCTATTCTGTTTTCTTTTATCCATATTGTGATCAAAAAATATCAACACCTCCCCACTTCATAGTTTCCTTACTAGCCTTTTGTGAGGTATACTGTCAAAAGCACTTTAAAAAGTCAAATAAATTATGCCAGAAAAACAAGTCTTGTTTCTTGTCCAGCTGAATTCTCTCAAATGTTCTCTGAAAACTCTCAAAATGTACTAATTTCATTCAGAAAAAGTCAATAAATTGTAGTTGATTTTTTTGTTTGCAGTAATTGGCAATAACTGTATTGATGCTTTTTCTGGCCCTAAACCATTTATATTCATGTATGAAAAAATAATAGTGTTAATTGCTGCTCTGGGATTTTGCTGAACCCCAATTTCAGGTACCAGATGCAGACAAAAAGCTCTCATTGCACACCTGGTCTGCCTGGGAACTGTGTGTTCAAAAGTTCTGGGCAGTAGTAGCAATGGAGGTGCTGTACTGGAGGTTAAAGAACACTTTTAGAAATTGGATGAGGTCAAAACACAGTGTGAAATGAGTCCCATCGCATCCCACTGTCTGCCTCCCTGCTGCCAGAAAGCTTTAATTGATTCCATGGAAATCCTCTCACACCTGACCTAACATCTTCACTGCCAGTTTTATATATCTGGGAGACAGGAAGTATTTTTGGCAGGGAGAAGACGGGGAACATTCTGAAGGCAGTAAAGAGAAAGCACAATCGAAAAGGGCTGAAATTATTTTATTGAAGTCTGTAAATTGACTGGGGAGGGGGAAAGGGAGGGAAAGTAACCTGATTCTGCAAAAGATAAGACACTAGATAAGGATAATGGAATTATATTTACTGCTAAAGGGTGCAGCAATCTTTACAGAGAACGCCTCTAACTATCTAAAGGATTAAGTTCCATTCAGCCTTTCAGCTTCCAGTCTTGAACTGTCACTGCATATCTCACCTCAGGGATCTGGCCTGGGATACCAGCAACATATCAAAGTGATCTGAAGCAACAGTCACAGTTCTTTCTTTTAAAACTATTGTCCCATATCAGTAGGAACATTTGTTCAATAAATTTTCCTAGCTGCACCAAATACATATATTCTAAACAAATCTCAAAAGGTAATAACTTGATGCCATGGAAATAATTACCAGAAAGTCATGTTATGCTTCCTGCCAGTTTACACATTTTCCAAAATGTGAATGTTACATTGGTGCTTAATAGAGCCCAACTTCAAAAGAAATGGTGAAAATCTCTCTTTTATTTTGGCAGAGAAGAACAACAACACTGCCATATTTCTGAGATACAATCCACAAATGCTTTAAACTGCAGCATATGATCCAAACACTGTTAAAAATTCTATGGTGAAAATTGGCTAGACTGGGAACCTCTTTTCATATGGCTGCAGTTTTGGTGGTATCAGGAAACACCTGCTCTCATGCTTCATGTGCTTGCACTTCAGACCAAATAATTTTCCCAGCAAATGGAAAATTATCTTTAGTGTGAATTTGGATGATACAGCACTCAAGTTTCATCTCTTTTGGGTTTGAATGTCTTATGGAAGCAGTTTAAAACATGTGGGTTAAATCCTGGCATCTCTTATGCTAAGGGGAGTTGCATATTTCATCAATTTCTTTTGAAACGGTATTTATCAGGGGATCAGACTTTGAGTGATTCTTCTTCAGTGATGTCAAGCCGGAGCAGTGCCACTGATATTCTTCAAACAATGCCAAAGCAAAGTGAATGAAAACCACTGCAAAGCACAGCTGTTGACTCAGTGGCATTTCTTTTTTTGACTAAGGCATCTGTAGCTTTGTCAATAAGAACCAGGATAAATTAGTGTTTGTTGAAATATTTGTAGCCCTGTGTTACACATTGCTGGCACAGAAACTGAAGTGCCACCAGTTCTTACAGCTTGGCATTTTAGAACAAGCTTGGGAATACCTATGTCATGCTGCAAGCAATGGCTGCAATAGATTGTCAAATCTTTTATCTCTTTTATTCTTGTTTAAACACAGCCTTATTTCATACAAAGCATGGCCCACAGATGGCACCTGAAAGTACAGGATCTGTTCCAAAAGAAATTCCAGGCTCATTTTTTTCCTCATCTTCTTCCAAGAGAAAAAAAGCATGCATACTTTTTGTGTGCTATGGCCTTATGCAGGACACCACCCAATACCTCACCCTTTTTTCCCCTTCCATGGATAATCTTTTCACAGGGTGGAGAGGAGATGGGATGGGATGGGAAAAAAAGAGTTGCTTTCATGTTTTCTAGCAATGATTTTGTCTACAACTATTTCCTTCTTGACTTCTTACTCACTGTTTATGAAATTTCCCTGTACTTTAACAATAGCATTGTTGCCACAGCTGCACTGATTATATTTCCCTAACTTCTCTCATTTTGGGGCTTGGAATCAGTGTGGTTTGTTTTCATACATGGTAACTTGGAACAGCCTATAATAACATTACAGAAAACCTTGATAATGTAATTGTAATGTGCACACACACTACTTTCTCTGCTTTTTTGTCTCCATGATCAAATACCTAATTTGTTGGGGGTTTTTTAATACTCTATCTAGAACAAAAAGGAAAGAGCTGAAAACAGATAGGAACATTACAAAATGTTGATTTTTAATAAACATATTAATAAAGCATCAGCTAATGTACTGAGTATTTCATTGCAGAAACATGTATCTCCACATGTTTGGTTGATTGGTTTGTTGGTTGGTTGCTTGCTTTTTTTTAACCTGCTATAACCATTCTCCTCTTTAAAATAAAACTAAATAAATAAAAAAAAACCCAAACCACAAAAACACCTAAACCCATACCAACAAGAAAACCATTCAAAATGTGTAAAATATTTTGATCAATTTTATTTTAGGTTATCAAAAATCTTGTGCCCTTCTCAGCTAATACTCAAAAATTTAGGTGTATTCACACCAAGACCTGTATGAGCACTTTTGCACAGCAAAGGATTCCTACAGTTTCATTCCTGCTCTGCTGAAGTTCACCCTTTGAACTTCAAGGCAAGTTCCCCTTTGCTGGAATACCACTCAATATTCTTGGTGTCCTTCAATTGGAAGGAAGTATATGAAATGTGTTCGTTTAAATAGTCCTGGATTTGCGGTATTATCACCTGAAGATGTATAGGTGTACGTAATGAACAGCTACTGCAATCAGCAGTTCCCCAGCATAAAAATATGGGTTATGGGACATCCATTTAGACATGTTAGGTAGTGCAATAGGACTGTCTGACATGTAGATTGCATCAGATACCTGTGCAAGTCTTAACACACTATTGTTTCCATTGTTTCCAGGGCTGATTAAAAATGACAAAAGATGGCTCAGTGACAGTCAGGGACACCAAAATTCCCTTAATTTGCAAAACCCAGACAGGATGAAATGTAGAAATCAGGACATCACCCCCCTGTCCTGCTTTGCTGCACAGATACTCTCAGAGGGGTTTAAGACATTGGCGCAGAGAATGAGTGATAGTGTGTATGTTCTGGGTTGCCCTGCTGCAAGGTAGCAGCTGAGGGAGGCACTCTGCAACAAAAATTTTCAGCAAGCTGTCCAGGCCCCTTGTTGACTACAAGCAAGACAGAAGAAAACATCTTCTAGTGTTGTACTCCATTGAAAAGCTCTCTCTACAAAGACCTGCACACTAATGTCACACAGAAAAGTAAAAGGAATTTAGGTAACTTGATGGTATTCCACTGTTATCACTGAATCAACCAGTCTCAAAAAAAAAAAAAAAGCAGACTTGGCTTTTTTTTTTAATTATTACTATTATTCCATTAATTATTCCATTCCTCATGTTCTACATAATTCATCCCAATTACAATATTTTTCCTAGCATGACAGATATAAATAAGGTAATTATTAAATACAGAGTCGATGAACAGCCTTAGCTGTTTGCTTGGCACTGTTTGCTTTTATAGATGTTCCTTGTATGACTACTTCTACTGAACTAGGATTGCAGCATTCACAGTTTCTGGTATCACTGCATATATTTAACTGATAAGAAGCAGGAGGCAGCATGCTCAGATTCCTGATGCATTAAAGAAGAAAGTGAATTTTAAATCCAGAAGGTGAGTTTTTTGCAGCTCCCTAGTAATTGCTTTTTGGCTCATTATGTTTGAAAGGAGAGCCAAAATCTCTTTAGAACCAAGCCTGGGAATCAGATTATATGTTTCAAGGTTAACCAGTGCTCTCATCATTAAATGCTGTCATGCATTGTCTAGAAAAACCTTAACACAATTAAAAAGCAGAATTGTCTGCACAGGCCACATATAGCTTTTCCTCTCAAATAAATAGATAGTTAAAAAAATAAGTATCTGATGTTGAAAGAAAGTGTTTGCACCAAACAGATTACAGAGGTCATCAGTCAAGACTGTTTAATATTAGTCAAAATAGCACCCTTGCAATAAACTGGCAAATTGAACATCAGTTTAAGTTATCTTTTGTTGTATGCATGCAAGTTGTATATGCCTAAGGGGGTCTGTTGTAACACGCATATACTGAAATCTGTTTCAGGTGATGTTTTCATTTTATTTTGTTTTATGAGTCTTCTATTTCTCTTCTTTTCACAAATTAGCTTGCCTCTTACCTCATTGGACACCTTTGTAAGCTACCAGGTGCATATCTGAAAAGAAAGCCATGCTGATCACTGAAAGCTAAGGCCAAATAATAAGCATCTTGCAA
Source organism: Forpus xanthops (assembly GCA_032466535.1). Classification (NCBI taxonomy): domain Eukaryota; kingdom Metazoa; phylum Chordata; class Aves; order Psittaciformes; family Psittacidae; genus Forpus; species Forpus xanthops. The sequence continues at coordinate 30,875 of JASSUY010027674.1, read as the reverse complement.
AATTGTTGCAATTTTAAGGTATGTTTTATACAGAGGTGGTTAGTTTCTTGTTGCAGTCAAAAGCTTTCTTTTAGTATGGCATCAAAATTTACAAGTGTCCTTTCAATTCACTCCTATTTCTATTCCAGTAGAAAATATTCTGAGAGCCACATGTGTGGGACTCGTAGTTCAAGTACCAACCAGTCGTCATGAAGCTTGATCACAGCCTCAGCTCTTCTATGAGCTCTGGGAAACTAATTTCTGTGTTTCTGTTGTTGATCCCCATTTTTGCAATCATCCGTGCATCCTGATTTCATCTAATATTAGAAGCAGGAATACTGAAACATCTCAGAGGAAATCATACAGATTTGCTTGGAAATACTACTGTAATTCTTTTTTTCCCTAAAATTTCAAAACTGCATTCCCAAGAAATTTGAGAAATGTGTGTTTGATTAAGTATTTTCCTGAACCTGACCTACCAAATTCCCTGATACTGACCAATTGGAATAATAGAGTATTCATCCAGTAGAGATATTCTTGCAGAGGTTACTATTTGCATCAAGGGGCATGAAGATGTCAACCCAATTTCTTTCTCTTCTGATGTGCTGAAGAGAAAGCCATGTGACCTTTCTAGGCTATGTGCTATAACCCTCCTGTTGTGAAGTAAGAGGAACTATTGCAAAATAATATATGACTTAGTGTAAATGACATCAGGAAGTTCTCTTTACTACTACATTTTTAAGGGTATTCCAGCACTTGCTCAGTGGAAGTTAGGTACCTTGCTCCCTTTTGTACCCCCCAGCATGTGCCTCTGAATTCTGGGGTAATTACATGACTAAAAAGAAAACACTGATATCTTAGACTTTGCAGCTGTAAATATTTCTGCACATGCTCAACTTTAAGCGCATGAATTGATTCATTTATGTTACTTGATCATAGATTTAGCAGCTCAGAGTTTTAGGCACATTTGCAGGTCAAAAGTCTTATTTTCCAAAAAATCAAACGTATTTAGGGAGGTGGGATGGGGAAAGGATTCATTTGCAGCCTTAAAGTGTGGTGTGGTCCTTATACACTGAAGCAGCATCATTTACTGTAGCTCATGTGAGGAGGGTTCAGATTTAAATTCAAAAGTTATACATAAAAATGTAACAACTTGTGCTATTCTGTGCTTCTGCTTAGTGTTAAGCAATTAGTTATATTAGTTTATATCTGTAACAGGTCACTTAGTGAAGCATACCCAGCTTGCTAGTCAGCCTAAAAGGAACATTCTCCATATTTGTCTCCTGATAATTGAATGCATTAAAATAGTTACCACATGATTGCCAGTTTTAGAATGAAAATGGCTACTACAAAGAAAGGAAGAAATGTCATTTTTAATCCATATTAGTGCTGAGTTGGTCTCATCTATGGCACAAGATGGCTCTTATGCTCATATAAATGACTTGGCTAGGGAAATCTCTTCCCCTTAACATTACAAGTCTGTCAGCAAGAAAAAAAAGTTTTCCAAATATGTTGTTTGAAGATCAAGTCAAGATGTTCTAAATGTATTGGGTTTTGTCCACTGAAAATAGATTCTGTGTTACTAAATCATTATCTCTTCCTACGTTGTTTTGACATTCTATCCAATATTAAATGTACATTTTGTTTTCTCCAGAAAATACAGTTTATAAATTTTAAATTTCTTTTCTTTACAATTATAGAAGCTGCACAATAATTTGGCTTTGCATTTTTCAGTGCTTTGTCTCTGTACTGGAAGGAATCCTTAGAAAAGGCAACTCTGCAGTCTACATTCCTGCAATTACTATATATTATATTTAATTGGAAAGAAGCAATCTACTGATTATTCAAAAGAGGCATAACACGCATTGTCAGATTATTGTGAAGGACAGACACAGAGAATTGAAAAATTTTTGTAAATTTTAAAGGCATCTTTACTGAAAGGTTTAGATTTTCCAGAGGGACTGTGAAAAGTGGAAATCAGTATCAAAAAAGTTAGCCTTAAGAAATAGCCACAATGAGTAGCATGACTTGTTTTGCAAAATATGGGGAAGCAGATGACCTTCACGCAACTTAGCAAAGCAGAATTAAAATGGAACATCTCTATGAGAGAGGATAATTGCATTTTAGGAAAATTTGTGAATAGCAAAGAAAGATGTGAAATAACTTCACTCTATGCTTTTGGGAGGATACTATAGCTGTTGCTGGCAGTCTATGGGAAGCTTAACAGCCACCTTAATCAACATTCCTCTGTATTTCACTATTCTGGCACCCGATCTTTGTCATGAGAATGTTATGACTCCTTTGCTCCATCATTACCATTTACCCTTGCCAGACTTCCCTCTATCAAACTATCTGTCTTCTGTTTAACACTGAGGGAAGACAAAAGACAGGGATGAGTCTAGTCACTAGAAATCTATCTTATTAATCTCTAAGCTTGTTTGAACAGGAATCTGCTTTCCAATAATGTTACCACTGGGTCTGTTTTTTCATGTCACTTAACTTGCCTGTAGCAGAGAATATACTAGAATTCAGACATAGTGCAGAGGTAGGACTCTCAGAACAGCTTGCAATACACTAAGTCACAACATAATCTTGAGTGATTACTTTAGAGCATGCTTCTTTTTGGAGAAAAGCATCATCCATCTGTGCTGTCTTTATCAAATTAAGGACTGTAGAGCTCACTGGCATTTTGATAGCTATATTTTTTCCTTCTCTGTCCAAAACAACATGGTTAAAAGTTCCACCATTCTCCCAGTTTTCCTTCACTGATGATAAAAGAGCATTGGGGGATCTCAGGTGGTCAGGCAGGGCAGTGGCCACCTGTCATATATTTCCATATGTCATCAATAAGGGTTAGCTCTTCTGGAAAAAGAAAGGTGGTGAGAATTGGAGATGTTAAGAAACTTAAATACTTTTTGGTACTGGAAGTCTCAGACATACCCCACATTAAATCTAAAAAACATACAGAGAGAGGGAATTACTCAGCTTGAACATTGTCAGACTATCTGCTGCCTTGCAGAGGGCTAGATCACTGTCGATAAGCAAGGGCTTATTTGTCTTCTAAAGTTTTCAGTTGCCATTACACATGTACATGAAGGTAACTTAGTAAATGAGCTTAACTTTTTCTTTTTTTCCTACCTGAAGAGATATATATTAACAAGAATAAGTCTCTCTGGGGATTTATGTCACCTACCCCAAATGGACCTGACAAGAACCATTGAGAGACCTGAACTCTTCCACATGCACATCCTTTCTACTCCGCATCTGGTAGACATCATCCTTTAGCTGCATCAGACAGATGTATGATGAAAGGAGACACAAGTCTGTAGCACCTTTACTAATTATTTGTGTTGTAGTCTTACAGACTACCCCAACAAAAGGATGACTTGTGGAGGAGCCATGAACACAGGCTTCTCCAGTTCTTGCCCGTTTTACAACAACATAGCTACCTTATAGACAGCCAACATCAGTTGGAAAATTTGTTCATTTAGATACGATATTTAGAGAGAAGTCTCATATGGTCTGAAGAACTTGCTTTAGGCTTAAATAAGGCTATGATTTCAGATGGGAAATACTAAATAGGTAATTTTAGTCTGAGGAAAGGGACTGTTCTTAAGAAGCAATGCAAGCAATGCAATAAAGTGATTTGAGAGGGGTTTATTTTTAACTCCAGGTCTCGTTCTGATATGTTTATAATATTGATGGAGTAGGATGATATCTGAGTAATAGGCTCATCTTTATTTCCACATCTCCTGGCATGGATCAGGTTTTCAAGAGTATCTGTTGAAGCTCTGTCAACGCTGGTCTCATCTTCCAGGATTTTTTTTAGTCCTTGTTTTCTCTTTATGATGATCATGGAATATACTACTTGCTCTGTCCCAGCTCTGTGGAAGAGTGAAATCAGAATAAAGAATGAAAGCATATAGTAACAAAGACATAACACTAGTAGACATTGAGGAGAAAAAGTAAAGCAAATATTTGATGCAGTAAACCTTCAAACTAGAGTTGGAAGGTCTGTAGAATCACAAGAAAGGACTTGAAAAGTAATCAAATTTGGAATATTCAAAGACATAACTAATGATGTCCTAATAATTAGCTCAAGGAAAACAAGCCAAATGGGAACAACAAGCAAACAAATCCTACCACCGCCAAAACCAAAAACCCAACCCCACCTAAAAAATAAACAAGGATGAATAACACAGTGAGTGTAGGTTGTTTAGAGCTGTCATGCCATGTAAGTCATGCTTCATACCTTTACTTTGCATTTAGTATTTAAGAAATAGTGCTAGTTTCTAACCCACAACAATTTCTTCCTTTGCTTGGAGGGGATGGGTGTTTTATGGCCACTCTTCAGCTAAGGTCTGGATACTTTCTGAACAGAATCAAAATCAATAGCAAAATTCAGAGGTTTTCTGGCATTTGAGTCCTAAGGTAACTTAAATATTTTTTGGTACAAATTTTACTTTTCCCACAGAACTTACAAATTTAAGTGAAGAGAGTCAACATCCCTTAAGACCTCACCTCCTTTTTGGTCACAGATATAATTATTATTCATTAGTTATTCTATTACAGTAGCTCTCTGATGGCCCTTTCTGTGAGATACTTTATGATTTCAGAGCCCTTGCACTAAACAGCTTCCAATCACTAGATACTTGAACTAAACCCAAGTAACAAGAAAATAAAACCACCACTTAGAACACTGGTGAAATGCAGGCTGGGAGCACTGGTATGGAGTCCTTATCAGATTTTTCCCCTCAGCCTGCACACATATCCACAGTTACATTTAAAACTTTTAAATGAGACAATTTTCTATATAGCCACACAGATTTTTTATTTTTTTTTTTAAATGGAATTAAGAATCATACAATACTGAAACATCTAGCATGCCTGTATCTTGACAAGTCTTCTTTCAGGATTGGTGTACAAAAAAGAACATTAATGTTACTCAGAGCATCTTAAACAAGAGGGACATCAAGAAAAATTGTAGACTTGTTCATAATAGGGCAGAATATATAAACGGCAGTATCTCCGTGAGGAAATAGACATTCTCTCTGCTGGGTTTTTGTGTGTCTAATTAAGTACAGATTTTTTGGCTATTAAAACACTTGTCCAGAGCTACCAAGAAATAAAACCTAAACAAGTCAAGTAAAGCCATGAATGGATAAATGCTGCGCTACTCTTTCACTATAAACATGGAAACTCCACATGCAGGTAAGCCCAGCTTTTCTCACATGGCTATTTTTCAGTTATGCTATTTCTAATAAGCCCTTACTTAGTTGTCCTGGAAAGATCATCTCTAAGCAAGTGTTCTTTTCATTTCTGTTGCTCAAGGAAATCTCTGTAATTCGCTTTTATATCTTGTAACTGGCTCCATTTAAAAAGAAATGTTTGTACTAAGTAGATGATCATGCAAGCATCTCTCAAGCCAGCTAGCTGCTAAAAAAAGACAGAAGGAATGAAAAGTGGCAGAGAGAATGAATGAAGCAGAGAACTGTCATCTGGAGCACTGTATACTGAGGTTCTGCCCCCACTCCATGATAGCAACTACAGTCAAGTTTGCTCTCTTTAAAAATTGACTGGAATCACATGGTAGGCTGTACCCTATGACTCCTACAAAGAAATTTGATGGGTGCAGTGTTGCCTGGTAAATACATACAAGTCCCTCTGCACTTTTGACTGGGGGGTTTTCACTGCACACCACAATCCCCCAGCACTTCTGCACATATATTTTGATCCATAAGTAAGGAGAATCACATAAATTACAGCAGAATTCTCTGCAAGTTTGTTCCTCCCCAGAGCTTTGCGTATGGCCCTCTAGGTAATATATCTTACAGGTGAAGCTGGGAGTATATGCAGAGATATTCAGTGTAGAGGAAATGACAATGTTTCTTCATGGAGATGTGGGATGCAGTGGGGTTTCCAAGATGGCATGCTATATACTGATACATGAATTGAAGGAAACCATTTACACGCATTATAATTGTACTATAAAATTTAGGAATTCTGCTACCAATCCTGATCACCATCTACTGGCAACTTATCTATTCCACACAGAACCCAAGGCTTAAAATATTGGAAATAACAGTAGAAAGCCCAGTCTTGGGAAATTCTCACCAAAGTTTCCAAAAGGAAGAGGCTTACCAATGAAATTGGACTTGTTTTTGCAGAGGGAAATTTGAAGTGAAACATAGAGAACCTCAGATAGGAATCAGGTTTCTTTAATCCAGATGATATATTGACTATTTCAAGAGTTTATGCAAACTGCAGGTCAGGGAACTTAGTGCTTATGTTAAAAAGTCAAAGGATGATGTCACAAAGAAGGAAATGATAGCAAGATCCTTTTCTTGCTAGTTAACCACCTCACAATGCTCTAGGACAACCTGACAGACCATGCTATGGCAGCATAGGGCTTTATCCTCTTACAGAGTTTCACAAGGGTCAGTCACTACTGTTGGTCTTTAATTAAACGCAATAACAAGTAGCTACTTCTTAACTCATCCATTGCCAAATCCAGTTTCTTTAGAATACATTGTGCTTTAGAATGAGACAATGAGGGAATTTCTCACTTTTACAAGACTTTCACAACTGGCTACAGAACAAGTTCTTAGATGAAAATTTGCCTTGCTTGCTCTATTGATGGACTGAGAACTTCATCATGTCTCTAGATCTTGCTTTTACAAATGGGAAAACTGTATATAGATACCTTATCCTGAAATTTGGAATTTATTCTGCATCCAGAAGATACTGATAGAAGAATAGTTATAACAGTGAAGCTACTAACTATGCTTTCAGATGGGAGTAAACTGAGAAGTTAGATAAAATCCATGAGATTTTGAATGTGTGGTTAGTAGGAGAGTGAAATAAGATGAAAGATTAATCTTATCTTAGTAAATGCAGGGAAAGCCACTAGCAGTATTCTCTCATATTCTTTTACTTTTGAGCTGCAGGCCTAAAGGGTATTTTTAATGCAGAGGAACTAAATCATGCTTGTCCAGTGTATTTTCCACCATCTCACAGTTATATATCACTGTGCACATTTACATGTATTGAATCTTTCTGTAATATATTTATGGCTGATAGCCAGTGGAATTAATGGAAAGTATGAAATGCCAGAGAAATTGTGTCGGTTGAATCCATAAAACAAAAGCAAGAAAGCAGGGTGGTCCTCTGAGTTCAGTTTTCACTTAATCTACTGAGTCATTTGGGGACTTTGGACCAGCAGTCTGACCTTCTGAAACTGTGGTGAAGCCAACTATAAAGCAATGCAAACCCAAATGTGGTTGGAGTAAGATAGTACCCCCTAAGCACCCCCTCTGTTCATCAGAAAAATCCTCTGTAACGCACTACACTAATGTGTTTGTTTGCATTTTTAGTGATCAGACTTGGAGGAACACTTATTCTTTGAAGGCATTTGCCAAGCCTTACTGAACTACTTCCCCTTTCTGCAGTGTTTCTTTTCTAGACTCCTCCATTGCCAGATTGAGTTATAGGCTCAATGAAAAAAATAAAACAAAATCTACCACCAGGCCTTTTGATTATTCCAATTTTTCTCAGCTTGGGAATCAGAAAAGCTATTTCAGAGGAAGCTAATCACAGTGTTCTGAGCCTACTCTGAAAGAAAAATGTTGAGGTTTGAAGGGTCCCTCTGGTTTTACTTGTTTTTGGTTTTCTTTTTTAATGGCTGTGAGGTGAGCCCAAGGCCAGACTGAAGATTGCATCAGGAAAATGGAAAGATGAAGAGAGAAGAGAAAGAATGGCCTCAGCCCTAAAATAGCACTGTAAAGGGCGTTTTACTTGGAACTTCCTTTCAGCTGACATCAGTCAGGGTAAGAAAAAGATTTTAGTTCAAAAGTGTAAAGCTAAACCAGAGCATTTAAGGCTGGATGTAACACTCGTATCTATTTGGTGTCTTGAAAAGAAAAGAGGCTCCACCTGGACCAGAAGTTTAATATTTTTTTTTCAGCTTCAGAAATATTTGGTTTGTTTTGATGTCTTTGACCTGGAGAAATTGAAGGCAGCACACAACTCAAGACACACTCAGAAAAATAAAAGGAACTGAAGCTCATTGGCAGCTACTTGGTCCTTGTATTTGTGGTGAGATGGAGATTTTAGGAAGACCAGGTTTAGAGCAGAGGGGTTTCAAAACCAGATTTCTGATAAGTCTCTTATGTCCAAAGCTAGCATCACTGGGAATTTTTTAGGATAATGCATAAGCAAAAGACCATTTCCTTTTTTGCCCAAAAGCTAGTTTCATCAATGGAGCTCCTTCAGCCAAGGCTTGCAAGCCAAAATAGGTTTCTATGTGTATTTTCTCTAAAAAGACAGTGTAACAAGCCTGGGAGTCACATAACTACAAAAGTGTTCTTCAGTGGGAAATAGGCTTGTCTGAATCAATGCTTGCAATGATGCATCTTAGGTCTGCCCCATACTCATAAAATTCAGTGACATTCATGTTAGCCAGATCAAATAATTGCCTTCTTCCACCCAATTTTCTTTCACGGTTTCAGACTGTAGCATATAAAACTGACAGCAAGCAACTTGGACATGAAATTTCACCTGAACTTAACAGTGAGCTCGCTTCTCCCATGGGTGGGGAAAGCAATGCTAGCATCAGGTACATAATGGGAAGAATATAAATGGAATCATGGGCCAAGTGATGAGACCTGTCAGCAGTGAAGAATAGGAGGATTTGTTCCTTTTTCGTTCCAGTTTTTTGCGTTGCACACATGCTTTTAAATAACTAGAGAAGGTTTTCAACCCTAAGTAACTCTCCATAGACTAACCCCAGCAGTAAAGGAAGCTGCAACAAGTGTTCTCAAAATAATATTAGACATATACCACAACTCCTTATTATAAAAATCAATACTATCTCCAAGAGACTGACTTCTTTAATTAAGATGACTTGTGTGAATGAAGTGGTCTACCAACAAATGAACAGATTCATAATGTGCTAATCACTTTCTCTGATACAAAATTCTGAAAGCCACTATGCTACTTAAACTGTATTTTTGTCTTTGTACTAACATTAAGTGGAAAAGAAGGGGTGAGGGAAAAGGAAAAACAAATCTTTTCATCAGGCAGGTTTGTACATGCTTAGACAGTTCTTCTGTTCTGGTTTTACGGCAGAAGAAAAAAAAAAACACTGAAACATAAAGCAGTGTGGATTGTATGGAAAAATTGACTCAGATCAAGTGCCTGGCCAACACCACAAAATGGACTGGAGACAAATCTGATAATTAGAAAAAGCAGTGAATAACAAAATATTTTTGACCCATGCCATATCAGGCTGACTCTGAAAATTCTCAGAGACAACAAAACAGGATTTCATTCCCTGCAGCTTATTACAGTTTTATGCTAGAGCAATGACACTGACTTCAGAGGCATTGTAGTGGTGTAATACTGGAGTCGGGTGTTAAGCCCAAATTCACCTTATTCTTCCATGACAGCTCATTTTCACAGCTATTTACTCAAATTGTACAAACAACCAGGTAAATCAGGAGTGACCGCACTTACGTCATTTTTTTACAACTGACATAAACAAGATTAGAAACACTTCTATTGTATTAATCTGATTTACAGTGCCTGGGATTTGTTTTTGTTTTCTTTTTAGACCAACTGACCAGGGTAAACACATATGCTGACCACTCCACAGCAAGAGTGGGATAAACATCATGACCATCACACAAGGGATACCATATAAGGTTAAGTATGTCTGATGCCTGTTTTTCATCTGCTGCTGCCACTGCCAAGTTGAGCAGGTAGGGGAGGCTGGAAGGCACTGTGATAAGAGTTGGAAAAGACACAAGATTTGCCAGAAAGAAGTCAAATAAGAGCAAGAGAAGAACAATAACTGTGAAGAAGCCAGAGTATAAACAAGGACAATGCCAAGTGAAAGACCCCAGGAAACAACTGGAATAAGCAGTAAAGTGGAGAGTCGAGGAATGCCTCCAGAAGAAACCAGAGCTGAGGAGAGATGAAGCAGAAGGTGTGAAAGGGAAAAATAAGTACCTGAACAAGAATCTGAAATGAGGTAAGAGGATGCCCAATGACCTCTTGTAACAGCTGTTGCAAACTGTATTCAACTCCATTCAGAGTAGCAAGATGGCAGTAGTCATAACAAGCATAGGTACCTTCACTGTTCTTACCTGAACACTTTAAATGGTTGCAGATGATTAAGGTCAGTCTTTAGAAAACACTTCTGTCTGTTACACCCTTTTTACATATAGCAGGATTGCCTTTTCTGCTCAAAGAGAGTCTGAAGAGTTATAAGAGATATTTAGTATGGTATCATGTGGCTCCATTTTTTTTTAGAGGTATAAGAGGAAATCCAGGTAAGCAGAGAGTCAGTCCATGCTGTTCCTCTCCCCAGAATCTCTGATTCTTATGCAATTTTCAACTAGATTTTCCCGCTTTCCTGAATATTAATGAACAGCAAAGAAATGTTTCATGTAACAATTCTTGGGCTGTGATACTTTCCAAAAGGTCTCTGTTGGATTATGCCTTTGTGCCTCTCTCTTTCTGGTACTTCACTTCTAGAGCAATATATCAATGATTCAGAGGAATGGGAAAGTATGGTCTGATGGCAACCTGTAATCTCTGGCTTGGAAAGAAGATTCCCATGTGCAATTTGGAAGCAGAAAAAAGTGGAACTGAGTGAGGAACTCTACCTTTTCTAAGCTATAGTGAGCTTTCCTTGTAATTGCACCAGGTTTGATTGGTAAGATTTTGGCAACAGGGAGACTGCAGGAGTGTTCTCTGAGAAAGAACCAGAGGCTGCCCACTGCAGCCCACAGCTGTGCCTACCAGCCAAGCTGGTGGCATCTCTTGGAAAACATTTTAAAAAGGTCAAAATTCACTCACAGTAGTGTGGAAAGTAAGGAAAATATGTGTGAAAACAACCCTGTGAATATCAAAGTCAGAGAGGAAGAGGGAGAAAGAGATACTCTATGTGCTGGGGCAGAGATTCCCCTGCCACTTGTGGAAGAGACCACAATGGAGCAGATATTCCCCTGCAGCTAGCCAATGGAGAGGACCATGTTGGATCACATATCCACACTGCAGCCCCTGGAGGATGCCATGCTGATGCAGGTTTATCCTGACTATAGCACTATGGAGATAACTCACAGGAGAAAAGTGTGAGAAGAAATGAGTGGCAGAAAGGAACTGTTATGGGTTGAATACATAACCTCCCATTCCCCATCCCCTTGCACTGCCATGCTCATGGGAAGAGGATGTAGACGAGTTGGGACTGAAGGAGTGAAGTTGAGGTCAACGAAAAAAAAATGGGGAGGGGAGGTATTTAATTTCTTTCTTTACTTCTCAGTATCTAATTCAATTGTTATTTGCAATAAAATAAATTAATTTTCTCCATCAAGTCTGTTTTGCCTATTGACAGTAACTGGAAAGTGCTCTCACTGTATTTAAGTCAGCCCACAAGTTTTTCGTTATTTACTCCCTCTATCAGTTGAGAATAGGTAGTAAGAAAGCAGTTGCATGGGCATAATTTTTATTTGACCACTCCCTTCTTCATCTCATTTCCTTTAACATCCTTCCTTTTGAGGAATATTGAGGCCTAATAAATAAAGGTATCTCATGTTTTCACCCACAATGACTCTGCTCTAAGCAGTAGGTTAGCTAAACCAAATAGCCTGATATGTAAAAGCTGAAGGTTTTGAAGAAAAGCAGCATTAGAAAAAATAAAATATGAAGCCGAAAAATCACAAACACCAAATAAAACTTTCCCCCCTGTGATTTGTGTGCTTGAGTTGTTGTATTAAAGGGAAAGCTTAGTTTCCAAATGAGCCGTAACTAAGAAGTTACCTGCAAATAGCTAAGTATTGCTTGTGTATGCTCATTTGCATAACAAACAGGATATAGTAAAGCTCTCAACTTTCAGATGCTGTTCTGTCACCTGCATCATACATAAAAGAAGTAATACTAAATGTAAATAGAGTTTTGGAGAGATTTGTTTCTTGGTTTCTTGATATCTAGTAGCTCTATGCATCAGACACTGACAAAAATGTCAGTATCATCAAATTGTCAAAGCTATTTGACTATTCTGATTTGGATCAGAAATTAAACATGCAAAAATCCTACATGAAACAGAAACAACTGCAAAGTGATTCTTGGTAAAAATAAAGTTTTCTGAATGTAATCTGTCCAGATTTATGCAATGAATGTTACTCATGTAACCTCCAAAACTCACTGAAGTCACTGAAATGGTAGGAGTTTCTTTCACTTATGTCACTAAAATTTGGATGACACCCACAACACTCTGTTAGCATCTATAAAATCCTTTAAAAATAAATGATGTGAGGAAAATGGTCAGTTACGGAGCTCTTTTCATTCTTCTTGTCAGAAGCAAATAATGTATTTCCATGTTAAGAAATGTTTTATTGACAGACATGAAAGGTAGATGGAAACAAAGATTTAAAAAATATATTTGTATTATTCTGGAATCAGGGATTACAGTACAGAAAGCTGTTTCTTTGTGACTGGATGGATAAATTGTACTAAATTACATATAGTTCACTATGAAGAGCAACAGCAAAATTAGGTTGTCATTTATAATCTGGCATTATGACATGTTTCAGGATCATAGGAGCTTCTGAAAGAGGAAGCACTTTGTAAATATTGCTTACAGATTCTAGAAATATTGCAGCCTTTTACATATTATGTTGTATATTGCCAATACAGGAAGAGAAATTCAAATCTTCAGCTACTTGTTTGCCAAAGGTAAAGCAGAAGGTAGAAAAAGGCAGCTTTTGTAGACCTTTTATCCTCAGAAATCCACAGATTTCTGGTATGCATTTAAATACTGAAAAGACTGTCATACCTTAAAAAGAGTTTCTCTGGATTTAAAAGCAGCAAAGAGGTTATCCAAAGTACTGAAGGCTTTTCCTTGTCCTATCTTGGCTCCTTACTTCCTCACTTGTCAGCTTTCATCCTGAAGAGGGCTGTAAATGTCTGTCAGCTGGTGAAGTACTTCATTCAGTCTATAAGCTACTTATATCAGCTAATGGCTAGATATGCTACAATGCCAACCCATGTTGTTGTAGTGTTGATGATGCTTCTTAATCCTTGTCATATTGTCACAGAAACTGAAAGGCAGTGTTTACAATAACCTCTACAGTAACTGCTTTAAATAAACTGGGGAAAATAAAATCAGTAATCCTGCCCTGAATCTGTATTCTACTTAAGTGGAGACAAGACTTCTCAGAAACATTATTCTTGGGGCTGTTTTATGTTGTGCGGATTTTTAGTGCTTTTTAGAGATCAGATATAATCCAATCAAGATTATTTTGGCTTTTTAAGGTATGTCTAGTATATAAAGAAGATGCTGGATTCTGATCTGTGACACTTGCTATTTTGATCTTTAATCTTCACATGGCTTTGCTAGAATATCATAATTTTAACCAATAGATACTTTAGCTGCCTTTGAAAAGTCAGCTATTACCTGTGCATTCTCAGATTACTTTTTTCTTACAATCAAAACCATGCACAAAGGGTATATATATGTCACCCATGTTACTACTGCTTTTTCCTGCACTTTGTTTTTGCTGCTTGCTGCCATTTGAGTTATGATTGAGTGAACTACTTCAGGTGGATGGTTCCATATGCCTCAATGTGGCTTGACTAATCTCAGCAGAGTTTTGTGTTGCCATGAAGACCTGTTCACCTAGACCATCTTGGAAGTAATGAGGTGGAGAAGTATGTAAGAGATATGCTTGAAGTTTTGTCTTCCTGAAGGTCTGTAAAACATGTAGTAATTTGACATCCTGGTTGTACACGGCTTCTTTGGAAGCTATAACAGACATATAGAAATGGAACCACATATCTGTCCAAGTAGTTAAAATTATTTACCATGATTTTGTATTTATTAAAAATAGTAGATGTTTGCAGAAAGTCAAAACAAAACACTTTTCTGAAGGAAATCATAATTGTTGACTTTCAAAAGTTGCCAGAAGGTGAAGAGGTGGAAAAACTTTCTGAGGCCTGTATCACCTGAGACAAGATTTGTGGCAGTAGGATAATACAGTCAAGATGTTCCAAGTTCACCTTCCTTGCACCATTAACGACCATTATATTTCACTAACTCCCAACATTAGCTGAATCTATTACAAATGTACATTGGAGAAAACACTGCTTATACTTCACTGTTTGCAGATGGTAACTTGACCAGAAAAGGCAGTTAGTTATGATGATATATAAAATTAAAGCTAGTAAAGAGAGAAATGAAAAACTGAACAGTTTTGATGTGTGTTTGCACAACCTTGCTGTTTCCAAGTTCTGGTTAAAGCACCTATTTATGTTTCAGCTTAAGACTGGACTTCTTTCTGCACAGAGGTTGCCAAATGTGACAAACCATAAACTGTTTGTCAGCAATTTACAGCATGGTGAACACAGTGCTCCACGCTGAGTTTATGGATGAGTTATGCTGACTATTCTGTTAAAGAAGTCTGTACTCAGTCATTTAATCAATTGAAGAGAGAAATACTTTCAATTTTCATGTAATCGAGCACACAGTTATGTCAGACTGACAGCAGCATTTGGCACAAAACCCTTCTCTTTGGAGAACTCTACGGGAAAAATGAAGCACAGGGCTTTACTCATTGTCAGTGAACAATGGAAAAACAAGGGTGAATTCTATGCCTTAGATACTAGGATGGGAGTTCTAGATGAAGGTACTGTGTTTGGTTCAGCTTAGATTGGAAATGAATTCGTAAATAACATTAAAAATCTATTTTTGGCACAGGTTGCTTGGAGTTCACAGAAGATGGCATACATAAGAGATCGCCCAGTTTTTATAATGATGTCACTGCTGGGATGGGTCTTCACTAACAGTTTCTGACCACTCAGTACAGATTCTATCAATCAGCAGCATTTAGACCTCAAATCTTTATATGCTGGTTTAAGAGAAGTCTCGCAAATGGTACCCGCTTTCAGTTCATTTACTGATACAGTACTGTAGCCTGCTAGATTGCATAAGTAAGTGCATCTGTTTTACTGTAAAGCAAAAAAGTCTGAAAAATCCTGGAATAAAAACAGCCTGGAGATGAAAACCTTTCATCAGTCAGCAGTAATATTTTATTTTGATATTTTTAAAACATTTCTGTTTACCTATCTAGTTCTTCGCATTACTCCAGAATATCTTTACAATTTACTTTCATGTTATGTTTCCAGTTAGTTATACTTTGAGGTCAGAGTCTGATTTATTAGTTTGTCCTAAATAAAAATTGAAAACATTTGGTGGCTGGAGTCTTTCATATTTATGCTCCACAATTATAGAATAAGCTTCTTACTTAGATTTGGAAATCAGAGTCCAATTTGGTTTTTGAATCAAAACTGAAGAGACATGTCTGATGCTGTTTTTAATTAGGTCAGAGCTGAAGTGAAGTTTACTGGGTCTTTTTCTGAGTGGTGATATAGAAAAACTCTTATCATTACCCTTTTCTAATGATTAGTGCATTGGCAGACCTTTGAAAACATAAAGCAATTCAGAAATCTCAAGCATTTATTTGCATAAAGCTTATTTATGCAGAACAGGAGGTGAAATGAGGTATAAGAACTCTAATACAAAAAAATTGCATGAAATAAAGCCCTTTAGTACATAGATGGAAAAGTCTCTGTAATTCTGGGTCATTCTGACACGAAATTAGCCTGCCTTTACAAGTAAGACCAATACATCAAAACTCAGCAAAACCTTGCCCTAGATTCCTATCTTCTTGTTAGCCATATCTACCCCCCTGACTTCTCTCAGAAGATTTCCTGTCTTTTGGTTTTTCTCCTAAACTTTCTTGTTTTTTCTGCTGGTACAAAAATTGAGTATCATTCTTTTGGTACAGAATTGAATAGTACTGAACAGTGAGAAATTCTTGCATGTGAATTTAATCTGCTCAAATACTGACTTGCAATTTTAGCATAAAATTATCTCAGAATTTAGTGCACACACCAATAGGGTTAACTTTTTCTATTTTTGAGAATTAGTTCATCTTTACTGATTGATGATCCTCTAAGTGGGAGTCAGTGGGCTTTCTGAGGAATGGCAAATAGAGAAGGAGCAGTGGCACTCACATGACCCCAACACTACTTCATGCCATTGGAGAGAAACTGAGTTGTAAAATAGATGTCCAAAGGCTAATTGAAAAGGTTCAAGTAATGATTGTGAATAATCACTCTTTCTGCTGTAGAAGGGAATCCCCACCCAACCTTGCGACTGCTGCCAGGGACTTGCCTTGAGCTTTCCGTCTTCTTGTAAGAGGGGAAATGGAGAGACTAATGCCTAATTCCAATAAGGTATTTACCTCTATTTCTACTACCCCATTTCCAGGCATTAAAGCCAAAACAAAATTTGCTTTCATTGTAATAAACTTCTCTTTAGCTCTTTTTCAATGCAGGGTTTTTTTAGCCTGGAGAATAAATTCTTTAGCCCCTTTCACGAAGCAGCCCCTCAAAAGAAAAGAGTGATTAGACCTGACAGAAAGCAATGTTAAATACAAATGTAACATATAAAAAACAAATTATGAAAGAAACAGCTGTCACTAAGCTAGACTAACTAAGCCCTTGCAAAACCGCCCCAGGCAGGCCTTACTGAGTCCATGTAAGGGTATAAGCTGAGCTCACAGTATTCTCTGAATTACTCTTTCATTCTACATGAGAAGCTATAAAATTGTCCACTGCAACAGTCATCTGATGATAGTTGATGGTATCAGGGGAGAAGAGAAAGAATGGGGAAGGAGCTCCTGCAGAGGGTGCATGATGTACTTCTGTTAAGAATGAGACTTCAGCTTTTCACCCCAGTGCTATTTTTCAGCTGAAAATAATAAACCTCATTGTTTTAATAATTGTTTTAAACCTCAGGCTTTCATTTAGGTTTGGTGTAACTTGAAGACTGAAATTAATATTTTCAAAAGAATATTCAAAGTGTGTTCTGTAGGCTGTGAAATAAAAAACGACTCTTGAACATTAATGCCCTCTCATTATGCAGAAGGCAATTGCTACATATGCAATAGAAGTCCAGCCAGGACTGAAAACAAAGAAGAAAGAATAAATCTCTTTAAACCTACTACAGATTTCCTAGGCATCCATTCACTCACCACAACTGTCTTTATCTTCACCTTCCTGTCTCAAGAAGACCTACAGGAGAAAGCTGAATGAGACCTTAGGAATGCTGAAAACCTTTACTCACAGAAGAGCATTGTTGGTAACAATTCACAAAGAGCCCATAGGAAATGATCTGAATTGAACCATGAGTTTTTTTTCTAGTCTTCACATGCAGGTAAGCCCAGCTGATAAGGTCAGAGATCTAAAAGGATTCTGGTATTGTTCCAAGATGCCAGGACAATGGCAAAAGTACATTTTCCTCCTAAGAAGCCATGATAAACATGTTTATGAAAGATTTTGGGGTTCAACATTCATGCCCTTTTTCTTGATATTTTAGTACTACCAGTCCCCCAAGTACAACAAAGGGGTTAGCAAAAGGGCAACAATGCTATTTCAGAAAGGTCTGCTGAACTTTGTCTCCTTTGCTATCATTTCGTGACAGAAGCTTTTAGGGAGGGAAGAGACAGCTTTCACCAGCAGCTTATGTGCAGCAATGGCAACTCTCTCCCATGGTAATGTTCCTTGTAATACTAGCCACATATCTGACATATGCAAACAGTTCTGAAACTGTGAAAGTTAGAATGTATGTATTGTTTCTAAAACTCTGTGTGTGTATAAATATGTAAATATGTGTAATACTTACATAAAGAAATAAATATAAAACTACTGACACTGAATTTAGCTGTGGCAAAAAAACAGAGATTCAAAAAGCAGCAAGCAGATCTTTGATTTGGCCTCTTGAGGAAGGAGACAACGCAGTACTTAATGCCTCTGCCCCTTCTTGTCCTGAGCTCACTGCGCTCAGAAGGGTGTGCAGACTTAGGCATGTTATGATTCATTCAGTATGTGTCATCTGGTAGAATTTAGCTGTAAATTCAGCAGTTCAAATTACCACATAGTTTATAACATGGCCTAAAGTGCTGATCTATACTATTCTTGCCATCCTCTTTTCCCCTCCTTATACCATGTTATTGAAGTTTTCAGCAGTCTGAGGAAAACAGATGATCATTAAGCGTACTGGAATTAGGTAAGAAAGTTAGGGTACAGGTATTATCCTGCTCATGACAATGTAACAAAGGCTCAGTTTTTTTCCCATCAAGGAAAATTAAGATATAAGCCAGATTAAAGTTTTCTCAAAAGAAAAAATTAATGCCCAGCCTTAATACATCACGGAAAAGGTACCTTTTCTGATGTCTGCTTCCTTTCATTCAGTTCCTCAAGATCTTTGAAAAGCAGAAGCAGTCAGCCTGCCAAAGTGGAGGATGTATCTGTGGGATAAGCAAAAAAAAAATGATTCACGATCATCCAAAAAAACTTGAGTTCCCAAAGGCCTAGTGACCCTGATCCAAAGACCATGGAAAGGAGCAAAATCCTTTCTATGGCTTGCTGGATAGGGAGTTCTGAACTGGTATTCACATTCTGTTCAATATCTGGTTCTTACTGGAGAAATAGAATAGCAAAATACTTAAACAGAATACTGCACCAAAACATACTGCAACTCTAGCCACTGATGCAGCCTCTCAAATAGTGCAGTTTTCCTCAAATGCTGGATTAAGCTGTGCCCTTAAACTAGGATCCTGCTCTACTGTGGTTTGCTTTCAGGTATCTGAATTTGGCCTCATTTCTCACTAGCTCTGGTTCATTAGCCAGGATCAAAGAATTGCTCTTTCAAGCCTGAGCTTTGGCATCCGAAGCCTAACCACATGTAACCTTTGGAGCAGCCCACATTGTTCCCTAGCTAGCTCATTCTTCAAGCCTTCATTTGTACCTTTTGGCTTCTCCCATACTTTCAGGCTTTGTCTTTTGACGCCAGACTTGGGTGCCCTCTGATTCCTGCTTCATTTTCAATCTGGCACTTCAGTGGCAACAGGCTCAGGATATGTCGTCATTGAGTTACAGATGTCCCTTTTGCAGAGAAGCAGTTGGACTGTGCCTCAGAATGCCTTAGGGAGAATATTGAAGCACTACTACCCACTTTAGGGAATGGAGATTGGCAATTTAAGAGCTGGTATTTCCATGTATTTCTCTAAAGAAAAATGAAGCTGATTCCCAGTGAAATAAGTCAATCTGAGAAGTCCCAAGAGTGGACATATCTATTTGTGTACAAGTATGTTGCTGTGTGATGCAGAGAGTAGAACCATGCACTCTCTCACCATTACTTTGACAATGCACCTGAAATTTGCTGTGACAGACCATACCCAAAGAGTAAGAGTCATTCATTTGCCTTGCTCATTAAACGGTTTTCTCTGTGGCAAAACTAGTCAATTTCAGTATAGATCATTTTATTTATGGTAGAGACAACCTTGTGCTAGAACTCGAATAGCTTCTTGCAGGCTCCCAAATAGATGTAAAGCAGTGCTTGATATGAGAAATGAAGTACCAAAGCAAAGGTGAAAGCTCTGGTCTTTTGATAAACATTATAATCCATCATTTTCTAGTAGGTGCCATTAAATACTTGATAGATTCCTTCACTCCTCGAATTCTTGGTCCCACTGCTGGTTTCTAAATTAGATTGACATTCTAAATCAGATTGTCCAAATCTGAAATACTTTAGATACCTTCTTTAAGTGTGCAGTACTCAGCATATTTTCAATGGTTGCATGAGCTTCCAGGAAACTGATTTGAATCACATGTCTGTCTTTATTTACCTGCCTTAGGGGAAAAAAAAAGTAAAGTTCTTTATACAATATTAGGTAATGGCCAACTGTGAGTGTAACTGGTCTGCAACTACTTAGAAGTCAAGATCTGTTTGCACTTAGATGTTACATGAATAATTTTGCATTGCCATTTACAAGGTACAGTTCATAGTTTATAAAAATGCTGGTTCAAAAGGTAACATCCTCCTTGCTTTACCTTGAAATGTGATGTTCTAGCCATCTTCTAGATGGCCTCGGGGAGAGGTGAGACACACTTATTCTCAAAAAACTGTTGCTTGTGTTCATTCTAACAAGGGGAAGTCAGGGCTGATATGAGAAGCTGTAGTAAAAGCCTTCAGCTGGTAGGGCTACTTACAACTTTGTAATCAGAAGGTGTCTTGCTTATAAATAACTCTCATATAAATAACTTATAAATAACAATTCCCTCTTAAACCATAGTATATTGCAAACCTGTTATTTCTGGTTGCACACATAAATTTGCCCTTCCCTATTAATTCTTCCTATTAACTCTCTGCAGAGATTTTTATGGCAGCATTTATTATGGATTCTGTATAAAAATAAAATGCATTATTTTAATATTCTTAGCTTTAATCTCAACTCATTCTATAATGACATTATGGATTAACACGAAAAAGCAAGTCTGGTTATAATTGTTTTTACTGTTGACAATAACATGTAGTTTATACATCCTGAAATAAAATGGTATATATTGTTTGAAGGATTCATGCCAAGCACAAAAGTAAATTGTGTCACCCTTTTAGCAACAGTAGTTAAAAAAAAAGCATTTTTATTGATTTTAGTTATTTGCCTAATTGCCAGAAAAGAGCCCTGAAGGCCTGTGTATTCAATAAACTTTAATACAGGGTTTCAAAATTGAGAGTACCATAAAAAAGGGAAACAATGTTCCATATCTAGCATAGGCTATACCTAAAGAATGATTTTTTTGTACTTACTTCGTATTGGGGATCTACCTTATTGAAAATATATTTTTTTAAATCACTAATATTTCTTTCAAAAGGAAAGCTCTCAAAGGTCTATTCAGCTTCAAATATGTAGGTTTATTTGTAGGTTGTGCTCCTGACAACCTCTGGCAATGGATGATACTACTTGTCCTGGGTTAAGCAGTAGCAGTCATTTTTACGGCTTAAACCGTGATACTACTCAACCCAGAGATTCAGTAAGACAAAAGAGTTTAGCCAAGCAGATCCAGCAGCAAGTTAAATTGTCAACTTCCACATTATAAGCACATGCACTAATTCCTTGAAATTCCCACAAGCAATGACACAGTGAAAGGAAATGTGAATAACAGCAAAAACTGTTTAAAGGACTCCATTAGATGCTGCCTTACCAGCCAAGAAGGGGGATTCCTTCCAAAGTTTCCAGGCATACTTGGGAATTACAAGTTCACTACTCTATTTTTCTTGTGCCATTTAATTGTCAAACTCTAATGGGAAAAGCTCCACAAACTGACTCACAAGATAAGCCTGATCAGAGCCACTCATCTTTTGACCCTCTATGGATTTCCCCCAAGCGTATTAACTCTTCAGAAAGTAATCTTGCACTGATTATATCCTTTACAGCAACTTCCTTCCTTCCCCCCAAAAATGAAGCACAGTCTGGTCCATGTGACTACAGATTTGAAGGTTTGTGGGCATTTTTTAGGATAAAGAAACTTCATGGAGTGTAAGTCTGGGTAAATTTTTGCTGCAGTAATAGTCTATGAGTAGTTAGAAATTTGTGAATAAGGTCAAAGATACGGCTCCCATTTCTAGGATCTGAATAATACATGAAATACTTGACTTCTAATCTCTCAATTTGTATCTGTCTTCTCTAAATGTGAAGTTGTTTTAACTGTGAGAGAGGGGAGAGAGGAAGATTCCAGATCTGGGAGATGAGCAGGTAAAGAAGAG
Organism: Forpus xanthops; assembly: GCA_032466535.1. NCBI lineage: Eukaryota > Metazoa > Chordata > Aves > Psittaciformes > Psittacidae > Forpus > Forpus xanthops. The sequence continues at coordinate 9,226 of JASSUY010027674.1, read as the reverse complement.
GAAGTAGGAAAATTCCCAGATAACTATGTGGTGGCAACTCAGGGCAAATTCCATGGAGTTGTAGGACAGCTTAGGTTGGAAGAAATCTCTGGAAGTCTCTAGACTAACCTCCTGCACAAAACAGGACCTGTTTTGAAACTAGATCCAGTTGCTTGGGGCCTGGTATGACTGAGGTTTTAAAATTTAAAGAGATCCAACAGCTTCTTGGGTATCCTTTCCAGTATTGCTCCTCTCTCAAGTGAATATACTTTTCTTTTGTCTAACCAGAACATTTATTGCTTGAAATCCATTGCATTTCACTGTGCAAGTTTGAGAAGCCTAACATTGTTTTCTCTGTAATCCTCCTTTAGACAGCTGAAGACAAAAGCAAGATTCCCTCCTGCCCTCCACTTAGCGTTTTCTTCCCCAAAGTGAACAAATTCAACTCTTGTAGCCTCTCACATACCCTATGGACTAATTGCAATATGCCAACATTTTTCTTGCATGGGAAGCCCATAATGGGACATGGTGGTGTCCCATGGTACTGGCAAGTGCTAGGTAGAAGGAAGAAATCACTTCTGTTGGTCCATGGGCAATATTCTTGCTAAAACAGCCCTGGATATGTTTGGCCTTTGTCATCACAAGGACACAGTGCTCACTCAGGTTCACCAGGACATCTGAGACCTCTTCTGCAGAACAGCTTTCCAGCCAGTGAGTCCCAAAATATACTGAGGCATGGAGTTATCCTGTCCCACTTTCTCCAGACGTTCCCTCCAGCATATTCCCCACTCCTTCAGTTTGGTACCATCTATGGACTTTCTGTGAGCACACTCCATCTTGTCAGCCTAGTTGTTGGTGAAGATAAGGAGCAGTATCAGCCCCAGTAAACAGCCTAGTTGATCTTCAGATCTCTCACCACTGCTCTTTGAGTATAACAGTCTAGGGAGACTTTTACCCACCATGCAGTCTATATATCCAGTCTCTTCTTAGTGCATTTTACTAACAAGCTTTCTATGGGAGGCTGCATAGGAAGTTTCACCAAATTCAAGGTCTCATCTTCTGTTGTTTCATCTCAGCGTTTTCGAGTTCCCTGTGTGAACTCAGACACAGTGATACCACCCCAGGTTTGATATGGGGGTGGGAGGGAGTGGTTAGATACCTAATAAAGGATAAACCTTTGAGCTATCCTATTACTCAGAAAATTTGAGAGATGAAGAATAACTAACAGTGAACATTGCTACCAAATTGCCAGTGTACTTTTCTCTCATATGGCAGAAATATCATCTTCTCCAATCAAGCTAAACTGTACAGCAACGAAGACAGCCTTCTCTGGAGACACATAGGCATGTCTTTATTCTGAGACAGGTCTATTTAAGACAAAGGCTCCTCTCTTGTCTCAAGAGGTAACAGTTAAATTCATTAATTCCCTGCATGAGTTCCCTTTCCCCCATCCAGCTGCATATGAATTATTTGTGCCGAGCCTGGTTATTCCATCCAAGTGTAAACCTTAAATTAGAATGACTGAAATTCAGGAAGGATGATTATCTCAGGCCACAAAAATCAACATTCCCAGCTTTTTTGTTTTTAAACTTAGTTTAAGCTTTTTTAAAAACAAGCAGAATAGCATTGAGTGGCCATATCTAACCTACAAAGTAAACACTGTAGAGGATTAACTGTATTTGCTTTATTCTGCAGATGTTAGAAAAATTGCCCACAAAATATGACAGATTTGGTTAATATTATCTTAGACAATTGCAGGGAGCACCTGTTTTGATTTTCCTCAATCATTGGTATGATATCTTTTTCAACTTGATACCAGTTGGTTTATACAAGTGTGTAAAAGTTGTAAACACACAAGCATGAAGTTATGCCAATGCCAAGGAACATTTATTCCTGTTGCTGTTATTTTTATATTAATAATAGAGAAAAAAGTCAGGAGTATTTCAGAACACAGCAGGATATTTATGTATAAATGGGGTCTTATTTTCAGAACTATTTTATGTGTCTATGTAGAGATATACAGCATGCGCATAAATATATAGATGATGTTAACCTCACAGTAAACTTAGAATTATAAGATAAGCTGCAGAACCATGCACTAAATAATATTTATTACATGGCTTCACAATTTATTATGTGCTTCTGTATACCTCATCTGGCCTTTCGCTACTAACCTGTCTCTTCTGGGACTTTTTCTACCATTCCATACTACTCAGCACCTTCAAACAGCTGTTCCCTTCTCTCTGGGCCATGTACCACAGCTAAAAGAAGGGCTTTTTTCTCAGAAGATACATCTGTAAAATTCTCATTCTTTCTTCTCAGCTCGTTAAGGTGAGAAAGGCAGACAGCACGACTAACTTCTTAAGAGGTTTCTGAGCCCAAGTGCCAGAGCAGCCTACTTCTCTCATCACTCTTCCACTCACACAACAAGATGGAAACTCAGTGTCATCTCTACTGCTGAATACTTGTCAGCGCTCTGCAGAGCATACACACAGAAGGAAATGAAGGGGCCATTTTTCATGTAGCCACAGAGTCTGTACTCTGCTAAGATGGAGATGTGAAACACAACAATAGGGCATACTTAGTGCTACTGAATGTAGCACAGAATGGTTTTGACATATTTCCAATCCCCCCCTCAAAAAAAACCCAAACCTCCTATACTGTTCAAACTGTGGGCTGAAAAATGCTTGTTCCACAATTACAAATCAACCAAATGTAAACCGACATTTTTGGAACCCACAAAAGGCACCTCCCTAAGTCTAGATTTATCCTTCCAGGAAATTTTCAATCATACTGTGAATGATAGAAATATTAGGATAATAAAAAGGGTGAGTTTATGTGTACTTGCACACACAAAGATGCAACAGCAAATACTACTCTTCTAGCAAATACAATGAAAGAAGAAGGCACTAAATAGCTTCTCAATGACTTGTGATGCAACATCAGCTCTGACATTAGATATTACATTTGTTTGCCTAACATTTCAAAAGCTCCTGGCTAGAAATCCTGACCACATGGCTGTTTTCAAGTTTCTTTGTTCCAAATCTTCGGGGTAAGGAAGGCTCTTTCAGCTTGCTTGAATGCACTCAGCTGTTGTGAAGAGGTACCTTTTTTTTTCCATTTAAATTCCAGTGACTCTGGAGTATAACTTAAAGGTAAAATAAAAGATAAAGAGGTGAGAGGAAGAAAGACAAGTAGGAAGAAGATGGACAAAATAAAGAGGTCAAGGGTTCTAAATTTGTTATTTAGTGATGTTGCCTACTAAGCTCCTGTACGTTGTAGGAAACAGATGCAAAAGTACTCTTTCTTAACATTAATAGAAATACACAATAAAGCTGCTGGTCTTGAGAGAATGTATCTATACTAATAAAGGTCTTATTTTCTTATTGTCATAAAATGAATGAGGACCATCAATTGATGAAGAGCCACTGTGCTGACAAAACAATAGAAATAGGCCCAAACTGCAGTGAAAATAAAAAAACTTCTGTTACCCTATCAGATATCTTAAAAAGCCAGTTTAACTTGTTTCTTTGTATTTAGTTGTACACTAAACCTCTTTTGTAAAGTAGTTATTTGCTTTCCTTATTTAAATGACAACAAAATAATGTAAGGTAAAATATTAGGATTGTGTTTCAAATTAGTAATTTACTTTTGCCTTTGATGCTAACACACATATTTGAGACATTAATTTAGTGAAATAGCTTTCTGTGTATTCTCAGTTTCTTTCAGTTGAGGTAGGTTTTCTTCAACATGATTATTACATATGGCACTGATTTTGTTTATTTGGGACAAGTACAGTCTTGTATAGGGAGGCAATCTGAATCAGAATTGTGTCAAAGGGAAAAGGTTGTGTAGTATTTATTTATATATTTCTTAGGCTTAATTACTTTGGCATTACTTTTCATCTGCATGGGTTTTTTTATTTATATTAAACTCATTTGGCTGGCCATCAATACCAGCCACAATTTGGTCCAGTAATTACACTTATTGCTGTGGAACAAGATATATGTGGGTTGAAAGATCAACAGACTGGCATAGATTATATACCTGAAAAGGCTTTGGTTCTTTCTTGTGCTTTAAGCATGTATGGGACAACAGAAATATTTAATAAAATCCTTATAATATACATTATATAATCGTCTCCATATAGTACAACACAAACAGTAACAGTAACACTTGACTTTATGTGTCAGCATTACTAAGATTCTCAAATGGAAAACTAGTATTTGGTTTTTATTATGTCGCATATGATACTTCTTCAGAAGTTTTGTAGGAATGGTAAAAATGGTAAAAATATTTCTTTAATTCCTTCCTAACAGATCTTTCTAACATTCTTCCTAATAGATTTTTCTTTTTTTTAACTGGATAAGTCTTGTAACTTGTCTGAAGTGGTTACAGGCTGATATACCTATTAACAGAGTTTGAAAACTCCTGAATTTGAAATAGTGAACCTTCAATTTTGTGAAAATGTAAATACAAGTAGCCAAACCAAGGTCCCAATCATGAAATTAGACCTATGCAGGTGGTCAAATGCTCTTGATACGCCTCCATGGGGAAAATAAAAAAAAACATTTAAAAAAATTGGCTTTGCCATTCAAGGTAACAGGGTTCTCCAGACCAAGAAAATTCTTCATAAAAGAGTTTCTGTTTTATAAAAGAATACGATTATGTGATCAGATCTTTGTCTACAAAGCAAGACAATTTTCCAGTGTGTTTCATCTCATTTCTCACTAGTCTATGGGTAACGTAAGGAACATAAGAATATATCTTGATGCTATTTGGACCATTCTTAAGATTAATAAATGTTACTCTGATGGAAAAGCCATCTAGGGGCGTAATTCTTCACTATTACAGAATGTAAGCCTTTTGAAATAGTTCTGACTAATAAAAATTTTCAAGATAACAGTCAGATTACTGAAAATTTTGGCATCATAAAAGTCTGTTTTATTCACAAACGTTACCTGCAAACATTGTAAAACCTAACAGCGGTTAGAGCAGACCAATGCTACTAAGGCTTTGTTATGATTTATAACTGTAGCAGCCCTATTCCCAGAACAGCCAACTTGTTTTAATGAAATGTAGCTTTCAGTTTCATACTGTAAAGCAATCAGTCTCCTCTATAAATTATAATTGTAATTTTTTTTGGAGTAGAGACTTAAATTTCCTACAGGAGATGTACTGAAGGATGTGTATCTGGAAAAGACATTCTATTCCCGCTACTCACACTGCTTATATGAAGTTAATAAGAATGTAAATCTTTAGACAAGTTTAGCAAGCAGGTTCTACTTCTTTGTATTGAAGTTTTGAAACTAATAAGGAAAGAAATGCTATAATATTGGGATCACAAACAGCCATGTCAAGTGAGGACTGAGAGGGTGATATCCACCTCTCTTCTTTGTGAGGACTTTTGACTTACTGCTATCTGATAATTTATACAATTCCATCCATGGCAGTCCCTAATACACTCTTTCCAAATTCACACTCAAATTCCAGATTTCATCCATATTCAGCTTCATCACATTAAAACACTGTCTTCAGGAGCATGTTCGCTCTATTAGAAAATTTCTTCACTCCATGTAGGTGCATATAATCTAACAAGTCTTTCCATATCATTCTTTGTTGTTAAACTGAGGATATGGGTTATTGGTTATTGGTTGTCATTCTCTTGTGTTTTCTCTGAACCGTCTGATTTATCAGCATAGACTTTGATTTCTGGCCCAGAAATAGTGACCGTGTCTGGGCTCCTCTGCTATAACTGTTTTTACAACCCACTTCTGGTGGCCTCTGTCCCACAGTGAGCATCAAACATGGCTACAGCCATTCCAAATACTGTGCTGCCCTGGCCTCTTCCAAGAAGGCCATTCTCTCATATGTCAAAAGCACAACTAGATTGCTCAAGCTACTGCCATCAACAAGCTGACATTCACCATGTCCTAGTAGTTGTGGTTAAATATCTAGCACATGGATATAACCCCACAGATATCCTCATACAGACCAGAGGTAGCAGCTGGGCTTTGCCAGTCCATTTTGCTGTAATTGTTGCAGAAATATTGATGGTCACATGCTGGTAGGTCTGCCTGTAAGCATCTGCTCATCAAGAGAGCATCTTGTGTTTCAGCATGCTCAGTTCTGCAGCAGCCTTAAAGAATTCATATTTGCTGTATGTCAGAAGGGTCTCCAAATTATTCTAACCATTTTAACAATACCATCTTGCTTCAGAGTCAAGTGTATACGTCTCAACAATCTATGCTTCTTAATTACATCAGGTTGGGTCCCCTTTCATATGGTATTTTTTTCCCTCCCAAATCCAATATCAATTTTACAAGAAAATCCAGCCTCTCCTGTCAATATCAAGTTTTAAATCCTGCGGTTAGTAGTACGTGTATGTCTGTCATTTTCCCACCACTTTTTGTTTGTGAGCTTACAGTAAAAACCCTGGGCTACATGTAGTACAACGTGTAGTGGAACTTGATCCTCAACTTCTGCCTGTTGACCTCTGAGTACACCTGTGGAGTCTTCAAGAACAGTTGTTGCTTCCTACTTAATCAGCTGGACATCAGCATGACGAACACTGGCAGGATCACAGTGACTTCTTTCATCTTCTTTCAGTAACCCACATGAACACAGCAGCAAAACTGTCCAGCCTGAGCAAATACTGGAAGTCTGAGCGCTTTGGAGACCCTCTATCCTACAGGAGGAGGTCCTATCTATTTTGCTCTCAGTAGATGTAGGCATGCTCAAGAAAAGGTTTTGCAACATGTCCTGTATGTGCTGGTGGGCTCACCTTCACCTTTCTATCATGACCCTGCAACCTGGCTCTGCCTCACCTCAAGAGTCTTTTCTCTCCTCCTTCCCTCCATCAAATTTCTCTAGGCCTCTCCATACTCCCTCCATTGCTGTGACGTTGGGAAGCAGGTTTATCTCACTCAGCAGTGGTCAAATTCTTTAATGAGTTAGAGTAAACTGAGTTAGTGAAACTTCTATACATGGCCTGATGTACCAGCAAGGCGAGGTCACATGGTCCATGAAAGTTCCTTCTTTGAAAACTACTTTTCTAGTTAGTACTAACTGCTTGGCAAGTGGAATAGCTGTATTTGCTCCTAGAACAATTTCATACTGTGTTTCATATACATGAAGTCTTGCTCTCACTTCATGCTGCAGGCCACCACCCAATATGGCGGTGTCAAGAACTCTTTGTTTACAGAGCCATTATAGAATGTACCTACCAAGTTCAGGTTCAAGAATTTCCTCCCTGAAGATCTACTTCATTCATGTGAAAAACCCTATCTACTTATCAATGTTTTTTTACCTTTTTTTTCTTGTTTGAAGCAAAGTGTGATGAGTGTCTAAATGTCTTTTCCTATTGCACAATTACATTTATGATCAATGTGTATATTGTTTTATAATGTATGCAGTTATGATCAGTTTTATGCACTGATGCTGGACAATAAAGTAATGCTAAGTTTAAAAAATTCTAACAAACAGTTGTGGGATGCATCTTTTGTTGCAATCCCATTTCTGAATGACAATAAGAACACTTCCAAAAAAACCCATGTTTTGTAAGAGTCAATACTATTCAGTTGGTATTAAGCAACACAATAATTATTATAATAAAGAGTGTCTTGCACCAAGTGATATTGTGGTTCTTTAATGTCTCAGTCTTGCTTTAGTAGTTAGAGCCAAATTCTGCTTCCACTCAAATCAAAGGGGAATTCTGCAGACTTCAAAGTGAAAGAGACTAGATCCTCCAACAGCTGCAAAAGTCTATTCTTTCTGTATGGTAAGTCTTCAAGTACCATTCCTTTCAATTATATGCACATATAATGCATATGCAAACATGTAACTTTCTTGACCTTAGTCAAAGCAGGAAACACTACCTCAGAGGCTATAAGGATGTCTAATAATTGTGTTCACTGTACTTTTACTCTTTACTTTTACATTTGAACCCCTGTATGGCTCGTAGTGTAGTTTTGAGGCCTTTTATTTTGGGTCATTGAGAGGGAACAACATTCAACATTTGGTTCTTATGTGTTGCATTTTGCTGATTACATTTCTAACATTCAATTATTCATTGGAAGAGTTAAACTTGTATAGTCTACCTGATGTAAAGCAGAGGAGACTATGCCTGGGAGATGGCCCAAATTCATCTATCTCAAAAGCAGCTCCTCTCTGCTGCCCTCCCTAAGGAATGGTGATGAAACACGCTTCTGTTCATCAGAGGTGAGTTGCACAACAGAAGTCCGATAAACCTTTGTACATTCTATGATTTTCATACATTAATGAGAGGGTGATGATAAGTTATTACAAAATTTGTGTGCAAGACTGGGCACTGTTATGACAGAAGGACTAGCTAGATATGCTAGAAATGATCTAACCTCTCCCTACAAGAAGAGCGAGCACTTAATTAGGATGATGTGCCAAAGTATCAGTCACCACCTTGTAGTTTTACAGAGCCTGATGCTTGTGCAGGTACAACAGTAATTACAGAAGCAGGCTTGCAAGCTGGGTAATGTAACAAAGCAATATCACCTCTGTATTGGCCAAAAAAGGAAAAAGATAGTAAAAATTGAACAGAACCACTTGGAGATACAATTTTTTTCCATCATCTGAAAGTGGACGTTCTCTGTTCATGTGCTTGTCTTTGAGTTGAGCAAGAGACAAAAAATGAACTGGAATGTATTTCAGCTAGAGTAAGATGTGCGGATGGGCTAAGGAACTTTGTTGATTCTTACTCGTCACAAGATTCAATGAAGGGTTGGAAGCAACTCATCCAAATGTATTTTTGTCCTTGGAGCTGGCTTTCAAAACCAAGTATTTACCAACAGGTACTACTTTGGAGGTATATTAGACCTATGATGGTAAAGTTTGCTCCCTTTTCTCACTGTGATTAGCTTTGCCAAACATCTGACTCCTTAATGCCAGTCAGCATATTTATACTGTTTTCAGAGGGCTGATTAACCCATTTATGAACATGAAACTTGATTCAAAAACAGTATTAGTCAGCAGGTAATCTAGGCAGAGCAATAATACTTAGCATACAGGAATCTTATGAGGTACCCTAAAGGCTCTTTTTTCCCTGGTAGAGTTACATCCATGGGGCCACAAGGCCACATAAGAAAAATTTATATCTGCTCCTTCAGCAGGTGCATTGATGCTGTTCATTGTTGTCGTGGGTTCAGCAGTAGCAGTCATTTTTCTCCTCCTTAGCAGCTGGTGCAGTGCTGTGTTTTTGACTTTTGGCTTGGGA
>JASSUY010027671.1:43473-56913 GCA_032466535.1 Forpus xanthops | reverse complement strand
AGTTCCATGTCCTTTTTATGTTGAGGACACCAGAACTGCACACAATACTCCAAGTGAGATCTCACAAGAGCAGAGTATTGGGACAGGATCACCTTCCACCTGCTGGTCATGCTCCCATTAAAAAATAATATCTTATTCCTAATATTAATTTTTTAACTGCTAAGCATAATTTCTTGTTCCTGTTTTTCTCTACTAAAGAACCCTTTGCATATTCTTCCCCTGAAAGGACCATATTTACACTGAATATATTGTCTTTTAGTAGTCTTCTTAGTTAACTAAACAGAGTTCTCTCAAGGTATTTGTGAATCATTTTTCAGCATTCTCCCATACAGATCCAATTTTTCAGCAAACACAATATAGTATCTTCCTGTGGAGATTTAATTTAGTGAGCCAAGCTCTGGGAATCAAACCAAAAGGTGGTCCTCAGCCCCACAGACTTTGAGTCCTAGCTCAAGCAAAGAGAGGGATGCAAAGGCAGAGGAGAAGTGCAAGAACCCAATGGGATGCCCGAGCAAACATGATGAGTAGTTATCTCAGCACACCCAGAGATTAACTGTTGACAAGTTTTTTGTAGACACCATGGCAAAGGAGAGCTTTAATGAGGGATTTGAAGGTGGATAATGATGTAGCTTCACAGATGTTTACAGGGAGCTTCACCCAAGCATAAATAATTAGCACTGATAATACTATCTTCAGCGGGTGTGAAGGTTTTAAAGGGTGCTTGAATGAGCTCGCTTGGGTACCCGAGGCAGCAGACAGACGATAGTGTGACATTATACTGCTGCAAACTTTCCCAGCTTCTCAGCACAGCTAGTTAGCCAAAGCTGCAGTATCACATTATACTGCTGTCAGTATTTTGCAGCGTTATTCAGACGTAGCAAAGCTATCTCTACATGGCAGTATGCTGGTGCTGCGCAGATATGCCCTGAAATGCCTGTAGAGGTTATGGATAGTGAAATAAGTGAGGATTTTTTTTATTTACTTTCTTCTGTATCTGGAAGTTTCTTGATAATACATTGCCTTTTCTGGGTCATATTTAAGAATGGGAAATAGCATATTGATTTTGTCATGCTGGTGAAGAAATGTGAACTTGTCAATGTCTATGGTCACCCCATCCAGCAGACTGATCCTCCATTTCTCTGCCAACGGTAATGTGCTTAAAAAATACATTTATTGGAAGGAAAAAAAAATATTTCGGACAATTAATCAACACTCAGACTGGCTGTAACAGTTCAAAAATATGTAATAAAATTGCTCTTTCTTTTCACCCAGAATTGTTCCATTCCAGTCTGAAACTAAACCATTTTAGCAGCAAGCTCTGGGCAACTACACAGTCACAATCAGCTCAATCCAGTATTAAAATCTTAAGCAAATATGATTTTAAACTACTTTGTGAGAATTTCCCTACTAAGGAAATGTTCTGCATTTTTGATTGGCCTGGATTCAGTCTATGTTTATGTCCAGATATTACTGCTCAACACTCAGCCGATTATGAACTGTATGAAATTCAGCCACCAAACAGCACAGAAGTTCAGAAAAACTCACATAAAGCCTTGGGTCCCTCGTTGCAGCTTGGATATTTTCATGATTTCTACATAAAATTATGATATTTCAAAAATTACAGCTGCCTTTGTTGTGTCTGTATAGCTTTTTTGAGCGGTTTTGCTATCTCTTCATACAAGAGGAGATTTTAGGTTTTATCCCTAGAGGGTTAGTTTTTGTATTCATGTTATTTTCAAACCTGAGCTCAGAGCCTCCTGAGAGCTCCTCAGTCTTCCTACTTGGATGAAGGATGAAGAACTGGGCCTGAGTTCACAGTAGGAAAAGTGGTAGAGCTGGTGTACTGCTCTGGTGCAATAGAGGGGCAAGAGGAGAAGCAGGAGCAAAACACTGCTTCTGGAACACCCTTCCTTTCTTGCAAGTATTCCAAATATCACAGTACCTCTTCAAATGGCAGTATCTGCTATATGTATGATTTCTAGTAGTCCATTGGAAATGGTCAAGAAATGAACTGTAGCTGTACCTCACTCAGAAGGCTGCCAGTCCTGGGCAACTCACTGGTTTGCCTATACTTTCAGATAGCTCTGCATATATTTGTATGGCACAAAAATGTTATCTTTTGTCTATGTCACTGAATCTTTTATCAAAGTCAAATCTTAATTTAGGGAGATAAGAGGAAATACCAGAAGCCTTAATGTGAAAAACACACTTTCAAGCCTTAAAGTGGAGGTTTGATTTATTGGAAATTCAGGACTGAAAGGTCAGTAGGGATTTTCCAAGGAGATGTTCCTCATATATATGGTAGATTTTTGTCTCTTGGATTGAAATCCAATGTTTTCTTGCTCAAAGAGAGCACCTTTACTATTTGGTCTGATAGTGGATATTTTTAGCTCCTGGATCTCATTAACATACATGGCTTTTGTGAGATGGTGGATTAGAATCAACAGAGGCAGGAAAGGCAACCACATGCAGCTTTTTGAGGAAAAGACAGTAGCACAAACTAGTGAACTATTTCAGTCTTTATATAGTCTAAAGCCGGACGGAAGTTCTGAGCATGAGAAAAAAAGAAAATAAGTGATTTTACCCATCTTAACTTTTTTAGCTGTGAAAACTAGGTGCTTACTTTTTGACTAAATCCTCTTACTCAGAAATAACCACTGTAACCACATTATTTTTTCCTTATCTTCTGAGATGCAGAGGCTGATGAGAGATAATGTAAGTAATACGACTGGCCAATGCATGGCCTTGATTTTCATAAAATAATTAGAGCAAGATATTAAAAGATAAAGAATGATACTCATTAATAAGAACAATATAATAATTGTCTCTCTGTTTGACTGTAGCATTAATCCAATCATAGATTAATTTCAAGGAGAAAATAAACAGCTATCTTTACAGTATCTTATGTCATCAGCTCCTTCTAACATATCCTTCCCTGGGGAGAATTTTCTTAGCTGATATTGCCTAATTATTCTTCACAATCTTGCCTTTTAGCAGATTGTCATCTATTTGAATAAAGATCTACTACCTATTTAAATGAAGGGTCATTGTTCCATATCTGCTGATAGAAGGAAACAGCAGAGAAAAAGCCCTGGACTTCCTCCAGCTAACTAATAAACTTAAAGAATGCTTTTAAAGTACAGTTTTTGCCAGGCCATCTAACTTCAGCCCCACTGTCACAAAACTCTCTCTTTTCAGTGTAAACACTGCTGATTAAGGAAATAAAAACTTGTCTACTGATCTATTTAATATTTTCCAGATCCTTCTCCTCTGTCCCTTCATCCATCATTTTTTGAAGTGACAAAACAGCTCACCATCTCATCCATTATATACAGTACCTACCAATGGAAACTTCCCACAAATCAGACTGAACTTGAAGAACATGGCATTAATGAAAAGAAAATAGAGAGAAAACTCTAAAATTGAGAGTTGAGCTAGGAAATTCTAGCTCACTAGTTTTAACCAGCTCAGAAGTTTGTTTTCTTTTACTTACTTCTTGAACATATTTTACGCTGGCTGTATTTTGCTTTCCAGCTGTCAGAGTTAGAAACAAATCTAGTTTATCCCTGGCATTTTTGTTCTTTTCTTTCAAAATACTTCATATTAGACATTTTTAAGTCTAGAGCACGCTATTTTTTGAACATTCAGACTGAATTTAGAAAGCTGAAGGAAAATATTGTGATGCATTTTGTCCATGCAAAGTTAACCGACTGCAAACATATAAAATGTAATAAGTTTTTAAAAGATCTTTTTCTAAATCGAATTCACTTTTGTCAGAAGTGTATTTGAAAGTGAAAGGAAAAAGCCTTTCACTTTGGCATTTTAACTTGCAGTGCTGTTTTCAATCAACTGTGACTTTCCCTGAAGGAAAAGTCCCAGTTTGTACTGCATGTAATACTTCAAGCTTCAGAACCTCTGATACTAGCATGAGTTGAAAAGTCAAGATTTGTTTCTTTTTTGGGGACTAGCTAGCAAGAATTTTGTCTCTTTTTGCCACATCTAGAAGAAGGAGTCTTTTTCTTTTATTTTCCTCAAGAAGAAAAAAAAAAAAAGGCAAAAAACCTGGGAAACACAATAAGGAGGAGGCCAGCAGCAAGAGGGAAGAAGGCAGAACAGAGCATGAAAACTGCGCAAAAAAAGCAAAAGAACAACGAAGCCTTGTTCTTTACTATGCTTATCAGTCCAGGCAGTAAAACTGCTTTTCCTATGGTCAGTCCCCTAAGTTTCATGGACATCTTGGTTGAGGTGCAAACCAGACAAACTAGAGGAAATGCAAGAAATCAACAATAGAGAATTTCCACTTCCCTGCAGGGGATAACTAGCTAGTTAACTTGATGATAACAGGACTGAGATTTTGTGTACAGGCACGCACACATTTCTTTTCATTTAAAAGTGAAAAGAGTCTATTCATTTTGTTGATTCTTCCATACAATGCTTAAAATTCTTGCCTACAAGAAGGTCCCTACTTCGTCTGATAAATTTAATTTTAAATGCACTATGTCTTCACAGGAGAAAAATTACATAGCCTAATAAAGTTCTCCCTATTCAGTTCTCATATTCTTCTTTCTGTACTGCCAAGTCATTATGTGCATGTTTTGTTATTTCTTTATATGGACCCTCTGATATTTATTCTTCTTTCCAGTTACATTTCAACACTTTCAGAAAACAAATTCTTGAGGAAAAAACCAGTTTGCAAACATAAAGGAAAAGTTCAACTGCAGTTTTCAAAGGCCGTTTTTACCCTTCTTGCCTATTATATAATTTTCTAATTTGTTTTTTTTAGACATCCATATCATTTGCTAGTTTGTACCCTGGCACTTCACTGGCTACATAAATGTATGATGTAATTGTTGAATAAATTGTCTGACTGCATATAATACCACTCTAGATTCTGCATAGTCATCTGTAGCTAAAAATTACAACATAATTACATACAGATAGATGTTTAGTTAACTGGCAATTATAGTGCAGTTGTTATACTCTTCTTTGCAAAAACTGATGTATGGAAGAATGCTTTGGTACTTCAGCACCATGAAACCAGCTATCTGTGTATTCTTTTTGTTTGGAAATTTTGAATTCAAAAAGATGTTAACTGTTTAACTGATATTTGCCTTCATGCTTTAAAAAATTTTTTTCTACATCTACATTGAGACTGTAAATTAGGCTGAATTTAAGCATATAGTTAGGAAAAAATATTACCTCCAGAGTAGGTAGAAAAAAGTGTTTACTTAGGGCTATTTTCTTCAAACCAAATTCATACAGTCAACAGCAAATATTTGTCTAATATGGAAGTATTGGTCCCTGATCAATTTAAGCAACAGCTTTTTATTGTAAAAGGCTGCAGAATTATACTTCCTCATACCTTTTCCTCTATGTTCATACCTGTGTCTGCTATTACTACTATGTATATCATGCGTGTTTTCCATCATCATTGTGTCTTGATATTAGCCAGTAAAATATGCATCTGTAGAGAAAGATGAAAATGATTCTGCAGTCTCCCTAGCTAAACTCCAGATTTCTCTCTTAATCATGATGCTAGGACCAAGATAATGGGACAGATCTTATCAGTGTTTTCCTCAACATCAGAAGACAAAAGTCTGAAAATCCTCAGACAAGGAGGGGATTGAAACAGTCTCTCTGGAGCTGGATGGTTTTTGCCAGTAGATTTAACAGTGTAGGATTAAAGGGAAGCAGCTTTACCAGTGCCTGGAGATTTGACATTAAAAGAAAACACCGAGTCTGTGTTATCGGCTCCCACCAATTAACTGTAACTATATTAGATGTTTACTTGCTTTGCTAAGTAAACAGTAGATAATTTTAGAAGGTTGTGAGAAAACTGTAAAACTTAACCCAGGTTATTAAACCAGATCCAAATGCTGAAGAAACCTTTGGTCTTTCTGGAACACTTGATATTTCTCCAAAACCCATTAAGTAGAACTATGAAGTTAGAAACTCATCAGAGTATAATCTTTGAGTTCTTTCCTTTCACCATCTATAATTACAGCATGGTGTCAGGAGCAAAGGTTGAAAAAGAGTGACTTGAGAAATAGTGGAATAAAAGAGGAATAATTGGACAAAATCGAGCATGAATTTAAAAATCTAAAGAGGCTGCAATTCTCCAGGAGTACAGCAGATGACTGAAAAGATTCAAGCAAGATAATTGTATCTTTGTGAAGCCAGGGGGAAACCCTGAAAAGAAAAATGTAATAATGCAGGTTTTTTCATTTTAATATTCCAAAGTATGAGATTAATTTAAGAATCAACTGTTAAATGTTAAATGAGAAAGAGCAAGCTAGTTAATAGATTATGTTACTGAAATTTAACAAGCATTCTAATCCAAGAAGTGGATTTATGTAGTGCATATTTGAGAGTATTAAGACAAATAGACTGTTCTAAAAGCTTTAACAAATTCTTAGCTTGAGATTAGCCTGTAATAGGTATCAAAAACCTCCCAAAGCCTGTAAAAAAAAATGCACAATTAAGAAAAAAACCCAAACAAACAAACAAAAAAATGAAAAAAAAAAAAATTAGATTTACATCCTGGATTACATTTATAAAACAATTCCAGGCTGCATAGCAAACAGATTAGAATACAATGTTAGAGTGGAAAATATTTTTTTTAGTATTTCTCATATCATAAAAGTTACCAGAAAATATCAGAAAACTGAAAACATGACAATATAAAACCTAATCAGATTAAGAGAATGTGAAGCACAATGAAAGTACAGACCTTACAGGTGCTCAGCCTGTCAGCAGAACAATTATATTCAAAGGAAGCCAAACATTGACATAAAAGGGCTGAAGCTACCTAAGAAAAAGAAATTTTAAAAAAGAAGAAGAATTTGTGAAAATAGTGCACGGTTCAACAACACCTTTTGGCTACTCTGAAAATTAGAGAAGTCTTAATTCCACATAGATCCATTGCTCACGGACAAGTGTCATGGTTTAAACTCAGTCAGCAACTCAGCCACACAGGCCCCTTCTTCCTCCCTCCTGCTCCCTGAGGGGTTGGGAGGAGAATCAAAAGAATGTAACTCCCATGGGCTAAGACAAGAACAGCCAAGTAACTAAGGTATAACACAAACCACTGCTGCTACCACCAATAATAATAATGACAAGGGAAATAACAAGGGGAGAGAATACAATCCCTCACCACTCACTGACCGATACCTAGCCTGACTGCAGCTGTGCTCTAGTCCTTCCGAGTAACTGCCCCCAGTTTATATAGTGGGCATGAATTGCTGTGGTATGGAATACCTCTTTGGCTAGTTTGGATCAGGTGTCCTGTCTCTGCTTCCTCCTGACTTCCCCTCCTCCCTGGCAAAGCATGAGACTCAGAAAGCCCTTGGTCAGAGTAAACATTATTGAGCAGCAACTAAAAACATTGGTGTTATCAGCGCTGTTCCCAGGCTGAAAGTCAAAAATACAGCACTACACCAGCTACTAAGAAGGAGAAAAATGACTGCTACTGCTGAACCCAGGGCAACAAGTTAACATGATATCTAAAAATACAAGAACATTTAAAACATAGTCTTATTTACAGGTGTGAATAAGAAATGTTCAGATAAGACACAACAGGAATTGTTTTCACTGAGGGAAAATAAAAGCAAAACAAAACTTGAAAACATAGAGTGTAAATTGTTGCAGGAGAAGAACAACATATTGCAGGGCTGAAAGTGTATCAGACCCTAAACCTTACTGAGACAGGTTATGATGCAGAGGAAGGAGGCTGAGCAGATGGTAAGTAAAAATGACAAAGGAAAAGTAGGACTAAGTGAAACTACATAACAGCAATGGTGTCATATTGGAATTTAGGGCTAAGTTAGACACAAGGACAAAGCCACAGCACTCTGTCCCATAAATCACATTTATTTACTAACCAGGATGAGTATAGCAGGTGGGCAGCTCTCAACACACACACTCGTGCACATGCCATACAGTTACACTCCTACCAGCCAGAGTCTCAAGTTCAGCTTGAGCATCATCACAAACTTGGACTCCTTACAGCTGGAAAAAGTGTCTAAGCTCTGGCCGGTGTCCTGGCTTTCACACAGTGCTTCCACTTTGGGCTCAGCCTTTGTGGTGTGCTAGGGTCCTGGGGAGGTCTTCCGATCAAGTAGCTTTACCTCTTTGTTGCTTTCTATCTTAGATGGTCAGACTTACTTTCTAAACACTTTGATGCTTTATCTTTTCAGGTAAGCGTCAGTACATCACACAAATGAAAAAACATATTCTTAGCAAATTGGGGAGTCATAGAAATACAATTCTAACATAATACTGACATTTAAAAAATGATATTCACATCAGAGTGAGACTCAAAAATGTTATACATGCTGCATAGGAGAATGAGGAAACGTTAAAAATGGTCCATAGTTCACATAGACATTTTTCTATGCGCTGGAAAATACTTATTGATTTTGGATTATGATTCCCACTTAGCAGAAGGATAAAGAATAAAAAAAAACACAACCATTACAAATTTGATTTCATGTACAAATCAATACTTGCAAGAGATGACACAAGAGCTGCGGTAATAACACATAAGAAACAGGTTTTAACGCTTTGCAAAGTTTCTTGGTTTAAGTATACTTTTTCAGGTCCATGACAAACTCAGTTAAATTTAAGAGCAAACAAACAAATTGCTTGAAGGATTTTTTAAAGCCTGATTCAGTAATTCAGATCTGCATTTGGTTCTGGTAAATTATAGGACAGTACTTCTTCAATCTAGCTTCTCAATGGCCTGAAAAGGAAAGAAACAAATTAGAGCAGTGCTATACAAAGTAAGAGTATGGTGAATTCCTTTTAAGCATAATAAAAACAACAAATAGAAATGTCCAGTAAGTTGTGTGTCATGACAAAGCCATCTGACAATGACATTCTTAACACCTAAAATGCGGACTTTTTCCTATGTAGCTGATTCCTTTTTTTAAACTGGTTAGACACCAGTGCCTGATGTAAGAGCAAAATAGGAAGAACAGAGCCAAGGTGAAGAAGTTCAGGCGGAAAAGTAGCATGTGGATGAGGTGTTACCTAGGGAAAGGCTAAGCAGAGGAATGCACAGACCAAGCACAGCTCTGTACAGTCTTAAATATTTAGAGCACTTCTGAGATCTCAAAGATGAAAGGTACCAACTCACAGACTGGCTAGAAATAAAGGTACCTATTATATTATATATTATCTATATACTGTGTATATACTATATGTGTACATTCCTTTCCTCTGGAAGGAGAATTTGTGAGAGTTTTGTCCCTTAAGAAGCTCTGAGCACTTTGACTGGAAGAAGGCCTGCAGCCTGGAAGGCTGGGATACGAGGCTGTTGCCCTGCCTCACAAATGCCACTCTCACGTGTTAGTTTATTCATCAAAACAAGCTTAGACTCTCTGACTTCAGTTATCACTCCCTGAGAACATCTTTCAGACTGCATCACCTTGTATGATGGCCCGATGGGAGATGTGGCCTTGTGCAGAACTTCTGGTGTGTGCCTTCCTTTACCACACCAGATTTAAGAAATTAAATTAATACATTTGAAAAGAGAGCAGAATTGCTTTTTATTTTCAACTTGAATTCCTGTCTCTTAATAAGGGCCATATAGAAATTATGTTTGCAATAGTAAAACATTGTAAAAATGCAATAACTAGTTTTTTTTTTCTAACTATATAAAATGTAGTAGTTTTTAACAATTAATATAAAATTAAAGACATTAAAAATCAAGTATAATTATTTTATTGTAAGCACCACAAAAGAATTAAAGAGACTCAAAGTATATGCAGGTAGTACATAGAACAGAAATGCAGATCCTTAATGGTCAGGCTGCACCGGAATGAAACTGGAAGGACGAACCACAAGTATAAAACCCTGCCAGCACCCATGGTCCCCAGGAATTGTTTCTTCACAGCACACTACCTCCTGCAGATGAGGATAGGCAGAGAAAAGGTAACATGAATGGACAAAATGAGACCAAATGCCATAAGAACAAATGTGAAACTTCTTACTTGCTCAGCTGCTCTAGCTGTTCCACGTTTCTACCTCTGAACAATCTAATACTGAAACAGAACTTGAAAAGTTTCATTGTCACCCTCGAAATCTGTGGACCTTTAACCAGAAATGATAACTGCAGTACTTAAGTTGACCCCAGAGAAGCTCATCTTCCCTAGGATATATAGAAGATGCAGAAAAGACTGATGTTTCTAAAGCTAAAAGCTAAGCACAGAGTAAGCTGTGCATCATGTCCTTAGCTGCTGAATTATTTCTGAATGAAACTGAATTCAGAATTGAAGAGGTCAAAGTTTGGGAAATTCCAAATAGCTTAATTTACCTGCTGACAAGTTTAGATTTATTTAAAGTGCAAGCAAAGGTTCTATACAACACAGAAGTTATATAGGACCTCCAGTTTTTATACACTGTCATTTCCTGAAAGAAAGGACCATTCAAACATCCATACAAAAAGTATTGGGGTTTTTTAATCTTTTAAGAAGTTCCATTGTTAGGCCTCAAATTGTTCAGAAATGTTTTTCCTTTAAGCAATTTCTAATGGCTGTCACTATGATTTAAAGTCTTCTACAGAATCTCTCACATAAGGTATGCCTGCCTAAATTACTTTGGACCTAATTTTAGATAAACTGCTATTGCAAGTGTTGAATAAATGCATGAGTAAGCAAAGAAAAGCAAAACAGATATTTAACATTTGTGACTGGTGTTATCTTTCTAGAGTATTTGAATAGAAGTAGTTTAAGTTTGTTAATTAGGTTCCACACAAAAAGAAAATCATGTTCAAAGACGTTACATTGCATTCATCATCTCCCTAAAAGGCTTGTCACTGCATTACTACTGGCTAAAAAACTAACCTAATGTAGATCAATGCTAGATGCATTTCTCTATAAGACACTTTCTTATCCCTTGACACAATAATGGTAAATATGAGAAGAACTCTCAGGACAAAGCATACATTTAAGTCAAGATCATTTTTCTTGGGGTAGGGGGAAGCACTCAAATAAAAAAGATTTTGCGTTAGATATTGATATGTATTAAAATATTATCTGTGAGGTGTTCTGTGCTGGTCTTTTTCTTAATAAAAGTTGGAGCATATTGTTCCATGACAACTGTGTTTTTCAGTCTGTTTAGTTAACTTTAAAAAGGTCTATAATAAAACACTCTGGTATTAAATCTTTTCATTTGAGGAAGGAGACAAAGAACCAAACAAGTGTACAGAAATATTGAACTCTGAGGTCTTTGCACAGTCACAGGTTCCCTGAACTGCCATCCTGAGTTAGGGGATCAAGTGTTCAGCCTAAGGCTCCTATGGCATATAAAAAGTATCTTCCTAGACCGAGCACATATACCACAGTTGGTAATTATAAAGGACTTTTTGCTTTAGTTACAGGGTCACAGATACATAATTATACCCCTTATTTTCATTGTCAGTTTAATTTCACCCTTTATTTTATCCAGTCAGAACCAATAAGAATCACATCATTTGCACTGGAAATCACACAGCATCTGACTTTATCTAACTTTCACCAAACATTGAAAATTGGATTTTAGAGCTATCATTCTGCTTGACCAAATCCCTTTGAAATCAATGGGATTTCCAGAGCAGAGTGACTGACAGATGGGGTCCCTAATCAATAGGGAGGGCAAATTTTGAATACAGATTGAAGGTACAAACATCACAGGTTATGAGATAAACAACATTCAACATTCTACATCACGCTTTTTTTTTTATGCATCAAATGTACCTAAAAAAAAAGTCTTCTAAAAATGATCAACAGTTGCATTTACTGTCAGAGCTATGTTGTTTGGTTGAACAGAACTGCAGTTCAGCTGCCATTGTACAAACACAGATGGGTCGTAAAAGTGACACAAACCTCACCTTGTAGCTCCTTGTCATGAGCTGGTTTCTGATCATCCTCAATTTAAGCCTCTGAAAGCTGCTGTAATACTGGTTGCCAGCTGCAGCAGAGCTTTGAATGGCAGCTTTGGAGAAGCAAGGCTGGGAGAAGATGTGTCTGTGGCCTTTCAGCCTGTTTACAATGTGAGCTGTGGATAAGGAGGGAAATGGCACAGAAGAGTAAGGACTACATTGAGAGAAGACTGCTTTCAAAGAACCATAGAATCACAGAATTATAGAATAGTTTGGGTTAGGAGCCACCTTGAAGCTCATCTACTTCCAACCCCTTGCGGCAGGCAGGGACACCTTCCACTGGGCAAGGTTGCTCAAAGCCCTGTCCAACCTGGCTTTGAGCACTGCCAGGGATGGGGCAGCCACAGCTTCTGTTGACAACTTGTGCCAGGGCTTCACCATTCTCATCGTGAAGAACTACTTCCTAATAGATAATTGCAATATAGCCTCTTTAATTTTAAAGTCCCTTGATCTACCACAATGTATGCCTGTAAAATGTCCCTTTCTGGATTTCTTGTAGGCCTCCTTTAGGTACTGGGAGGCTGCTCTAAGGTCTCCCTAGAGCCTTCTCTTCAGGGTGGACAAGCCCTGCTCTCACAACCTGTTTTCATAAAATAGGTTCTCCAGCCCTCTCATTTCTTCATGGCCTTCCTGGGGCCTCACTCCAATAGGTCCATGTCCTTCTTATGTTGGGGGCCCCAGAGCTGAACACACTACTGCAGGTGGGGTCTCATGAGAGTGGAGTAGAGATGGAGAATCATCTCCCTCAACCTGCTGGACATGCTCCTTTTGATGTAGCCCAGGATACAGTTGGCTTTCTGGGCTGCAAGCACACACTGCCAGCTCAAGCTGAGTTTCTCATCAACCAACACCCCCAAATCCTTCTCTTCAGGGCTGCTCTCAATCCATTCTTTGCCTAACTTGCATTTGTAATTGGGATTGCCCCCACCCAGGCGCAGGAACTTGCATCCACACCTTGTTGTCACAATGGCTCTGTGAATACTCCTAATGTCAAATAATGTCACAGCAACACTGTTTCTCCTTTGGAGTGTCCTGAGCAGTACGGTGGGAATGCAGCAGAAATACTCTTGCTGGCAAGTTATCTCCAGTGATGTCGACAACCAGTATGAACAAAACATTGCTTGGGGTCACCAAGCTCAGGCAACCCGTACTTCACAATGCCATGGAGAATGTCATGTCCAAGGGTCTCACTTATGGATTACTGCAGCTATTAGGTTCATATACAAACTCATTAGACTCTAATCAAGGATCCTCTAGGGTGACCAATCTTCTGCAGTCTCCTGGTTTGTAAAACTATTGCTGTTCTTGCACACATTGAAAAATACAAATCAGACCACTTTATAGCAATCCAGCTGCAAACCTCGTTCCACTAAACTGGAAATGGACATCACACCCATGGGTGATCAGTAATGCGCAGTTGTTTTTTTTGCAAGTAGGAAGATGCTAATTTTGCAAACAGCAGCCTATTTACTTTGATGTTTTTATTAATAAAACATTGAGAACAATGAGGAATATCACCT
>JASSUY010027671.1:0-43373 GCA_032466535.1 Forpus xanthops | reverse complement strand
CTAATTTTGCAAACAGCAGCCTATTTACTTTGATGTTTTTATTAATAAAACATTGAGAACAATGAGGAATATCACCTCTCACACATTATCATAGGTGTTTACTGTGAAGCATACCTATTGTGTACATTAAGTCTTTACAGTATTTCCCAAGGGTATAGTCGGGTTGTACAAATGTACAGCCTCACAAAACTTCCAGTTACAGGAGCCATTGACTTATGAATTCCAGCCTGCTGTGCCATGATCTGTAGTAGCCATTTTTTCCAAGGTCCAGGGAGCCATCACTACCAACCTCTGGACCAAAGTGAGGTCTCCTTGTCAGGTGGATTCAAGCTCCTGACAGAACAATCAAAGCATCCTTTCATTTCTTGTAAAGAGTTGCCATGATCCCATCAGATAAGCAAGTGATGTGCACCCATAACATTATAGCCTTCAGAGGTATTGATGCAGCCTCAGTGCCTCGGCCATCCAGCCAAGCAGTGGGAACTCCTGAGAGCATCTCATCCCGGGCAGTAGCTGATGGGGAGCTGAGCCAGCTGGAGCTTTCACCTCGAGTAACCTTTGGAGTATAAGAGTAATACAAACAGCTGGCACATACTTATTATGGAGTTGCATGATATGTATATACAAGGGTTGCATATGGAACAGACAAGAAGGATGAAAGAGAAAGTGCTATGGCAAGGCTCGTGGATAAGAGGCAAAAGAGAATGTGCTATGGCAAGGCTTGTGGATAAGAGGTGAAAGAGAAAGTGCTACGGCAAGGCTTGTGGATAAGAGGCATCCTTAAAGAGCACTCCTAGAAGTAAGCATGACTTGTGTTTTCCAAAAGCATGCTGGCAGACTGCAGATGCTGGAGGGGATTCCCATATCTGGTGGTGATGGGACCTCAAGGAGCAGTGTAGGACAGCATGGTACCCATGGCCAATCCCTTCTGCTAGGAGCTGTGCTCCAACAGATTAAGGCACTTAATGATCAGTGTGCTGGTGTCACAGAACATTTCACTCTCTGTGTAGCCATAGGGAATTTACCATAATGAGTACTCAAATAAGACTCTGATAAACTGATCATATCCCCCTCAGGTGACTGGGGTCTGATTCATCACTCTCTGCTGCTCTACCTTTGTATAGAGCAGTTTTAATTTAAAACAATTTAATTCTACATGGAAAACCAGTGTAATACAGAAATAAATCAAGTTCTCTGCATGTACATAAAGACCAATATCCTCAGCCAGTGAAAACTAGAGTGGTTCTGCTGAAGTCAGTGGGGTTTTACTGTTTTATAGTAGCTCAAGCTCTGCTTTAATATTTTATAAATAATGGTTTAAAGTGCCAGATAAAGTACAGAAGAACTCCATCAAATTTGTACATTGACTGAGGATCTGCCTTTTTATTGAAATGAGTATTCAAGAATTTCACTTTGTTTAAAACACCGACAAAAAATAACCAGGTTGTTGATTGGTATGCGCAGTAGTTCAGATGCTGTATGCTAGGTATATGTTTGTACCCAACAACACAGAAGTATTTCAGAGCAGTGACAGAGCAGGCAGTAAGGAAGTAAATCTGCCCTATGGCAATCCTTCTTCATGCATCTCGCTTTGCCAAATTTCAGACTGAATGTTGCGTACAGATTTTGCCCTCTGAAGCATAAGATCCATTTTGAGTTTTGGGAGGAGTTGTGTTTGTTTGGTTGTGATTTTTTTTTTTTTCTTTAGCTTCAATAAGCATTTCTTATGGGTCAGGTGCCTAATAAAGGAGAAGGAAGAAGAAATGTGCAAATACTAAACTGAAGGTTCAGTGACATTCATAAGTTCTTGGCTTTTTTTGAGGTGTTTTGATTAGGCTAGTTTCTGAGCAAGAGATACTTTATATCATAGGCAGAGAACACATACACTTTTTCAGACTCTATAGATAAGCTGCATTTGCAGTTGGGAAAACTAAGTATCAGCTATCCAGCCCATTTTTCTCCTTATGTACTCCTTAAATTTCTATGTGTTATGATGACTGTTATTACTGAATCAGTCCACAGTCTTTAGCAATGTATTAGACACTTTACAGAAATTCTAGCCATGTTCAGAAACAGCATACAATCTCAGGCATATTACCTACAGATTTTCATGTGTGGGGTAAATTCAGATGACTGAGTGCAGTTCTTTTAACTCAATGGATTTACTTATGCGAGAAATTAACTCATAAATCAATGGTCTTTTCAATGGCAAATTTTGAATTTAATCTCAAAAGAGAAATGCTAATCTCTTGAAGTCAAATAAAGAATTGGAGACACTGATTTTAGTGGTAATTTTACCACAATGGCAACAGATGGGCAGGTCTAGGTGACAGAAATGCTAAATAAAAGAAATGAAGATGACAATAAAAAGGCAAATTCAGTTGTTCAGATGAGGTATGATTGCTATGATGGTCCAGTTAAATGTTCCATTATAATTTTTCTTCTTAAGGAAATACACATTGTAGAAAATAATAGGAGAACATAAAGAAGTTGGAAGAGTACATAGTAAGGGCTTTTTTGTGTCCACCATATCATACGGGGTTATCTAAGAACAGCTCTAGTCAGTGAGAAGTCAATGCAGGGAAGCAATTCCAAGGATAAGAAGGCATTGCTAAAATGACCTAATCATGCGTAAATTATGGCAATGACCTTGCTTATGTATGTGAGAAAAATCTGAGTCGCTCTACCAGCTTCAGTAAAACTGTACTGACTAACTAACAAAGGACTTGCTGGGTCAAAGCTATTTAATTTTTTCATGGTTTTGTGTAGTACGTTTGAATGATTGTTTTCGTACCTAAAATCGTCAACGAAACTAGAGTTGACAGAACAGAACTGGAAGATGTTTTTGGAAGAATTTGTAACACAGACCGTATTTTGATCCCATACAATATGAGAAGCTTAGAAATCTCTTCTTATACCTTTTTTGTTCTTGTGAGAAGAAATAGACAAAGAATTAAAATCTCTGCAACTGCTGAATGTCTGCTTTATCTGTCACAGTTTGACTCAATAGTCATATCTATACTTCATGTGTGAGTGTAAGTTGGCAGAATTTTATCTGTATTGTATGTGTGTAACACAAAATCACAATTGCATTCCAGTTTACCCAGATTCAGTATGACACAGTTTATGGACATATTATACCTTAATTGCTGTAAAGTACTGATGAGAAGGTATGTTTCATAGAAAATATTTTGTCTCCCATCACAGAGATACAGTCCACCACAAACCATATCAAATCATAGAATCATAGAATAGTTAGGGTTGGAAAGTACCTTGAGATCATCCAGCTCCAACCCCCCTGCCATGGGCAGGGACACTTCCCACGAAACCATATCACCCAAGGCTATGTCCAACCTGGCCTTGAACACTGCCAGGGATGAAGCATTCACAAATTCCCTGACAGCTCATTCTAGTGCCTCACCACTGTTACAGTAAAGAACATCCTCCTTATATCCAATCTAAACCACCTCTGTTTAAGTTTGAACCCATTACTCCTTGTCCTATCACTACAGTTCAGAATGAGGAGTCCCTCCCCATCATCCTTATAGGCCCTCTGATAATACCTCATGCTTGATGCTTTGACGTACAGGTGGATTTTGGTACCATCTTAGAATCTGCCTGCTAATCAAGCCATATTAGCAATGAGAAGTGTCTCTGGTAGGTTCTGCTACATACTAGAGTGCTGCAGCGGCAGGAAAAGGAATCTTCAAATAGGTATGTTGTGATTTAAGCCCAGCTGGTAACTCAGAACTATGCAGCAGCTCTCTCACTCCTCCCCTTCTTCCTCTCCCCACTCCTGGAGGGATGAGGAGGAGAACTGAAAGAATGTAACACCCATGGGCTAAGAACAGTCCAGTAACTAAGGTATAACACAAAATCACTGTTCTACCACCAATAATAATAACGATAAGGGAAATAACAAGGGAAGAGAATACAACCACTCACCACCCCCTGATCGTTACCCAGAAAAACAAAACAGTGACCTCACCCTTCCAGGTAACTGCCCCACTTTATATAGCGGGCATGACATGCTGTGTTATGAAATACCTCTTTGGTCAGTTTGGGTCAGGTGTCCTGCCTCAGCTTCCTCCTGGCTTCCCCTCCTCCCGGGCAGAACATGAGACTCAGAAAGTCCTTAGTCAGAGTAAACATTACTGAGCAGCAACTGAAAACATAGAGTCATAGAATAGTTAGGGTTGGAAAGGACCTTAAGATCATCTAGTTCCAGCACTGGTGTTATCAGTGCTATTCCTAGACTGGAAAGTCAAAAACAGAGCAGGAGAAAAATGACTGCTACTGGTGAATCCAAGCCAAGGTAAAAAGAGAGCTAGGAACAACATACAAAGTTGTTGTGATACACACCATTTTTTAAGTACTCCTATTCCCCACCCTTTTCTTTTTTTAACTTTTAACAATGCTGTGTCTATGTTTTTCTTTCTATTCACTCTCTAGTTCATGTTACCTTAGTTTTAATTTCATTGTTTCTCTCTGGTCTTTGCAGCTCTTCCAAATAGATTGAAAATCAAAAGGCCATGCTGAACTCCACTCTTTACACCCACCAGACACTAGGTGCATTTTTCAATTACAGATACACAGAGATAGGCTCCAATATTGAGTCCAGTTGCACTCTAACTGCTTTTTCCAACAGGAATTTGTTGTTAAGGGCAGGAATATGCTCCTAATTGCTTTCTCGAAGCATGTTGTTGACACTGACATATCATCAGTCTGGAGACCTTGCATTTTCTGAACACCAGCAGAAGGCTTGAGCCTGAAAGAACCTGCTTCTCCCTGGTTTAACTGTTCTGACAGAAGGTTCTGTGAGCCATGCCTTAACATGACTGTAATGTGCTGCCTGTGCTGCAGGCAGGTTATTGGTGGGGAAAAAACACTATTCCATCACAACTGTGTATAAGCTAACCCCAAAAAACCACTAAAGTTCTGATGAAGTGAGATACAAAAATAGAAGGAAAAAAAAAACCACTTCAGACAATATAACAAAATCAAACAGTAAATTATTCCCCTTGTCCTCAGTTCTGTGGGTGCAGGTGTACCGATTAGAAAATAATCCCCAGTTGTTCCCTTCTTTGACAGGTTCATATGTGAGAGGATTTAACCTGTAGAGAATGAAAATGTCACACATACCTGTAGGATTTTTTTCTGTATAGCTGAGTTTGATGTGATTTGATGGCTCACAGAGCTGGTTTAGAATTATCATAGTCATGTTCAACATCTGACGCCCCTAGGCCATGCTGATGGCCCAAACCACGATGTATTCTGTATACTCTCTCTTTTACTGCAGCCTGTCACCATAAAAATAGTAGAAAAAAAAAGTAGACTTGAAGAAATTAAGGAAGTTTATTTGCTTAAGATTTTGGTGGGATATTTATTAAGCATTAAGCAAAAGAACCCTGTAAGAGTTATCACTCTATTTTATAAGAAAGAAAAAGAGATTTCTTATTATGCTCAGCTTATGATGGTTAGTTTATATTGATATGCATAGAAATGTAACTTTTTGTTCTTAATGAGCACGACTTACAGTTTATTTCAAGTTCAGAAAGTATTATTCCTATGACAAAAAAAGGAATGGTCACTTCTTTTTGCAGTTCTAATTTACCACAAGTAAAATAAGTCTCACATATATGACTAGTAGAAAAATACATGCTTTAGCCTAACAAACCCTGGTTTTGTGTATAATTATAAGTGTGCAGATTTTGAATTTTAGTCATATCATGCCTCTAGCATAAACCAGAGCTCCAGTCCTGCAAACATATGTCCATGCCTCACTTTACATAATCTCACATATGCCTAAATTTACGCAGCTAATCTGTGCCACTGAGCACAATTTTTCTGAGAGAAAAAATAAATGTATTCATCAGTATTTTGGGGACCACTGATTCCCAAGAATCAGATCAAGAATGAATTCAACAGCAAATGTAAGATATCTAAAAAGTAGAACATTATTTTTAGAAAAGCATGCCTGAGCTATTGTGCAAAAGCCAGGCTTGCAGAATCTTATCTCACAAAGCACTGCTGACAAAGATCATCCAACAACATTAGGTGGAAGAGTCTGAAGGGATGAAGTGCTGTGATTACAAAAAGAAGAGAGCAAAAAGAAAAAGATGGGACAAATCAGATGTGGTTTTTTGGCAAATGGTTTGGAAGTAAGCCATCCTTTTCTTACTGTCACCCCTGGAATAAACGCAAGATGCTCTCATCTGTAACGGTGTTTTCAAGTCTGTGAGAAAACATTTCCCCACACAGTTGCCAAAATTATTCCTTAGGAAGCAAATTGAGGAAACAGCAATAACGCAATTCTAACTGTTCATTCGGCAGTGACAAATAACTATCTAATTGCCATCAAGTTAGAACAGAGCAGAGGCTTTTAAACAGAGAGCAGCTCCATTGCCAGTGACTGCTGGCCTTGCAAGTCTGCTGGCCATTCTCCACTCCTCCCTAGGGCCATAGCCAGATGATTTATTTATGTACAGCTTGTTTGCACAACTGGAGGTGCTGAGCTGTGAAAAATTACAGATAAGCATTTGGGGGTTTAAATTATGGACATCTCCTCTAAAGTACCTTAGACACAGTTAACTTCGTGTGAGCAGATTTTCAGAGCTATAGAGAGCTTCTTCTGAGTGTCTGGAGGAGTCACGTGTTGTCAACCTATTTCTGCCTTTAAAATTTTTGTGTGTTTGCGACAAAATAATTATCTTCTGCCAAAACAGCGTACCTGGAGTGACATATCCTTTCCCAAAGCTTATTGCTTATTGGTAAGGAGTAGCCAAAAGCTTTTAACATCCAAAGGTTTTTGGGGATTAGGAGGAAGCAAATCTGTAGCTCTGAGACAAATCTATCCATACAATAAAAGTCATTGATCCTGAATATTTTTTCAGAGATGAAGCATAGATCCTTTTCTACAAAAGAAAATAAAATATCTACCTTTTTCAGCCATCTGTACTATTGTGTTCATTATTTTCATGAACCACCTATTCCAAAGAAATGTGCTGAATGTGTCTCATCATTATAAAGAGTAAAACATTTTTGGAGAGGAGATCACATCTAACAGCCTTCAGTTATTAAGGGTTTACAGCCTACTCACAATCCCTGCTTTCTTTTCTGTCCAAGGTGAGCAGTGATCATAAGTAGTCTTCAAATAATTCTTTTAAAAAGTTTGAAATTCCCTCAGGGGAAAAAAAAAGACATCATCGTGTGTATAGAATGACTTTGATTTGAGCATTTAATTATGAATTTAGTGTTTCAGGTAAAGGCATTTATATCTAGAAGGCTTGGGTTCCATTCATTTTGACATTACTCACTTTCCCCTACTCATTCTCTTAAATCTTGCGGTTTCATACTTAACAATGAAAATTGTACTGCACAGCACATTAAGTTGCTTATTTTCTATTAGGTGGCATTGCTTCTCTTTCAGCTGTGAAATGTTACACCCTGTTTCCTCACATGGATGGAGTAGATGACACTTGGAGGAAAATATTGACTCTTATCTCAGCAAATATGTTTCAAAATATTGTGCCTTTGATAAACATACAGCTGAAGTAAATTAATATTTCTGGTAAAGATACAGACTCAATGCCACAAATGTTTACTAAATGAGAAGTTTTTCTCTTAGGCTTGTGCATAATATACACATAAAATGATTACAAAACTGTAAGTTATGCATCTGGAAAGTTTGCACTGTTCTACCATCAAGGTGCATAAGGGCAGACCAGACAAATATATAGGCTGTTCTCTAAACTCCCAGGAAAGGCATTGACAATGCAATGGGAAACTACTCTACTATTGGATGTGTTGCGACTATTTTACGGCTAAGTAAAAGTTCATAGCCAACAGTTTAACACATTTCCTGGAAAATATGTCAGATGGTGCTAAATTAATTCAGTCCCTAGTTTTTGAATATTTCAGTCAAAAGTCCCAAGGTGAAATCATACTTTTGGATATTTTTGCAATTCCTGACTGATTCTACAGCACTACAATTGGATGCAACCATAGCAAAATTTGGTCGTGCCAGACATTCAATGTGTATTTGATATATCCAAAAGATCTGGAGATACCTAAATGGGTTTGATACAACAATACTCATCAATCATCAGTTTTAAAATAGTGCCATGTTAATCACCCCCCTGACTTTGACCATTTCTTTTAACCTACTGATTTATGTTGTGGATACTGCTTCTAAAAGTATCTTACAAAGATTGGTGTTAAACACAGAAGTTGATTACTACGAATTCTGACTTAATGATAGCCTATCTTCATAGTAGAAACAAAACAAGGTGTGTATGGGTAGTTCTGTCTTACAACTGTTTATACTGGCAATTTTTTAATATATTTATATGGAGTAATAGAAATGAAAATTGACTTGTTGCAGTGTTCAATTTTGATTAAAGAGGTAGTGATTATCATGAAATAAGAGTAACCTGAAATTGAAATTACCCTTTCAATGGGCTGTGACTCTTCAGATAAAGACAGTTTAGTTTGCATCACTATTTTTTTCACTAAATCTCAGTGCTTTATTGCTAGACTACATAATTAGTCCTCTTTTGAGTAAAGCAATGCCCAAAATTGCTTATTTGTGATTAGTAGTCAAGGACCTTTTTCACAATTTCTTTTCTCAGTATAGAACTGACCATAGAATGAAAATTCAATTTCACAACAAATTTTGAGGTTTTCAACATATGTTTTCCTTCTTAAGAAAAATCAATTCTGCAGACCTTTTTACAAAAAATATAGTTATTCATACTGTGACCTTAACTCAGTGCTTGAAAGTTCTTTGTTTCTTCATCCATAACTCTTTACTTTGAACTGACAAAAATTTCACAAAATCTTCAGATAAATCCTCATTCTAAATCCATTCTTTTAGTATGTTACTTTCATCTGTTTTTCCTGCTGATCTTCAGAATTGTATTCTTTGTTGGAGATTCCATTTATGAGTGTTACCTCTTGTGAATCAAGAGCATATGCTGTTTTCTAAGTGACAGGTTGCTACTTCTAACTGCAATATCAGCAGAGAAATATTTAGAAAGGAGCCAAGAGGCAGGGAGCTAGAGCTTTTTGCTCATCTCACTCCTAGGCAATCCATGCACCCTGGAAGTGTCATCTGGAGGCAATCTGCTGGCTTTACAAAGTGCATGCAGTCTCAGAATTGTTTCCTCAGAGGATGCTGCATCTAGCAAACAAATTAGAATGAAGCTTACTCACCTGTGGGCCATTATAACAGCAGTGGCAACTTGGTAGAGTGAGAAACAGCCAATTTAGTCTTCAACTAACAGGCAAAATCTATTTGGTATGGGAGACAAATAAAAAAAAAAAAGCCAAGAGCTAAGGATTAAAGACAGAAGCATTTCATAGGAAAAGCCTTTCTTCCTCTGTCTCTAAGAAAATGACCTCTTTTTATTCCAGGTGAGGTTTTGGGGGGTTGGTTTTGGTTTAGGGACTTTTTTCCCTCAAGTGTTTTTTTTTGCCCCACTGTGCTTGTTAAATTGATTCCCAGCAACGGCTGAAGAGCATGAACACTTCTTTATTGCAGGCGCATGAAGTTTCCCTCTAGGTTAGCTAGATGGAAAAGGCAGTGGCTTGTGCAGCAAGCAGACATCCCCATG
This sequence comes from Forpus xanthops, assembly GCA_032466535.1. Taxonomy (NCBI): domain Eukaryota; kingdom Metazoa; phylum Chordata; class Aves; order Psittaciformes; family Psittacidae; genus Forpus; species Forpus xanthops. The sequence continues at coordinate 33,759 of JASSUY010027671.1, read as the reverse complement.
ATTCTCTTGGGGAGAAGAAAAGCTTCAGGCTTTTCTTCAGGCTTTTTCAGCCTAGTAGAAGACTAGAGAGGTAGATAGGTTCAAGCCTCAGTAGTTCTGAGTAGCTCTGTGCTGAATACTATGTAGAAAGGAAGATGTTCTGAGAAATATCGGGGGGGTTGGGGAAGGAAATATTAAAATAATTTGGAGAACTGCTATTATATTTGTCCTAGGTTACAATCATATGGCTAGTGATGATGACAAATTGCTACAGTTGGTTGGAGAAATCTTGACCTGCATCTAACTGTTCTGTGACCAGTACAGGTATGCTGCAAAACCTTCCTCTTCAGATGCTAATGCCTCCAATTCCTCTGGTGGAATGTCTTCAAGTATTATTTCACAGTTATTTCTGGGTAACATGATTTATGTATAATGAAACACAGGCTGTTTTGCTTCAGGAGTTAACCAAATTAGCATATTCTATCCCACATTAAACAGAAGAAGGTCACCTATGGCATGTGATCTGCTTTGGCACATTGCTTTGGCACCTTTTTGCAAAGGAAGTACCTATTACCCATCTAACATAAAAAGGGATCATAGAAAGCATGCTTTGAAGTTAAATCACTCCCTTACAGATTGATGCATGGGAACCTGTAATAAGAAAGGAAAGATTACAGGCAACATTTCTGTTTAAGAGGGTCCTCATTGTTTCCATGCACCCTGGACATTACCTTTCAAAATCTTTATTTTCTCTCTGTCTCTTTTCACTGAAGAGGACTGACTGAAATGTCTCATGATACATCTCAGTATTACTTTTGTAAAAAGGGATCACTCTGGGGTGACATTAGACATTTTCATTTCCACTCCCTCTCTATCTGCTCTCTAATGAGCAAAATATACTTCCTCAAGACTCTGTGACATGTTTTAGAATACAAACTTCAAGGCTTCTGGAATGCATCACATCACAGTTGCTTTGGCCTGGGCTATCCCATGATTCCACTCACAATTACTTACTTCTGCTGTCTCACTGTAGCATTGTTTTATTCTTCATTGGTTTTGTCTGATACCTTGCATTGTTTCCAAAGCACTTCCAATATTTCACATTGAATAAAATGACTCTGTTATAGGCACTGTGCATATCCCTGGGTTTCTCTTCTGTATCACATTTGTTACAATCTAGGATGCGGGCTGTCTGTGGAATGTTATGGGAAACATTTAGTTTGCCTTCCTTTAGTTGTGTGTGTTTTGCAGATCATATCCATAAGCTCTCACTGGATATGTTACTCATAAAATCCTGTGGCAACCTGTTTCTATTATGTCTCTTTATGCTTCTGAGTCCTGTGTGGAAATATTAATAACTAACATCTGAGTGAAACTTTTAACAGTATAGGAGCCTCCTATGAATCATATCTATGTAATTATGTTCCTCAAAACCTATCTACTGTTTTATATCAAAAATACAATTTAGAAGTTGTGCCTGATATTAACAATTCAGAAAATACACAGCTTCTTTTTGACTAATAGATACAAATTACCCATCATTCTAAACCCTATATTAATACTAATATTGGTATCTCACTACTGAGATGAACTTCCCGCTCATGAAGTGTTATCATTGCAGACATCTAGCAAATTGGTTGTTAACTTCTAACACAGTTGATATGCCTTTTATTATTATGATATTCTGTTTCAACAAAAGAGTGCCCATTTCCCAGTGATGAACCATTTTAATGATTTTATGTAGAAATACAGCTAATGAAAAATAATGACAAGGGACTCTGAATTCAGTTTTTTATTCCCCGTTCCAGCAGTCCTCATTACAATATCACAAAATTATGTCTTATGAAGATGACACACAGGTACACTTCAGTCTGTTTCAGGCTGCCTGCCATAAATAGAAAAAATGTGCTAGTATCAGGAGAATGTCCTACAATGCTTGGATTGTCCAGCAAATAGAAGCATTAGAATAATTTATTCTTTCGATTACATTTGGCATATGCATTACCTGAAGCATTCATATTTCCCACTTACTGTTCTCTCGTGAAATGATCCTCCAAATGAGGAAATGAGAGCCCTAACTTAGCCTAAATTTTAAAATCAGACTAATACTATTTCTAAGCTTAAGAATATATATAAAATACCAGAAGTACAACTGAAACCTCTTATTATCATTGTCACTCTATTATAGTTCTTTCTTCAGCACCAGCATGTGGCAATTATCAAAAAATACAGCGGCATAAAGTGATATAGAAATGTTCATGCTTGATCTGTTCAGTGGTCTATTCTTCTCAGCATCCTGTCTTTATTAGCAGTTGATGACAGATGCTTCCAAAGAAAGTATGGGGACTCTGTGATCCTGTAAGCTGTTCACCAGACACCTTTTTTCCCCATAAATTCTCTCATTTAAAGAGTTTGATTATATGCTGAAGTGTGTTTGCTTATGTCTCTTGTCTACCCTTTCTTATCTGTCACAACATGGAAAATTATTTGACATTAGTAAAAGAGAGATATTTCAACAACTTGGCTGCTCTTCAGGAATGGGTAAAAGACAGATTTTGATCCCTGCTCCCAAGTGACTGTTTCCTTTTTACTGTGTTAGTATTATTATTATTACTTTTTATTATTATTTAGTATAAAACAATATAGCAAGGAACAAGATGATGGAACATCTTTATGGCAATGTACCCCAGTCTGACACTTCCCAGTTGCATGTTAGATTATATAAACTTTTCTGAATATACATGATGACTTGACAGATTTTAAACACAGTTTATTTCCAGTAACTATACTGACAATCACAAAGAAAGAGATTCTCCCATTAATCAGTGTCTGTATGGAAATGCTTTTATTCTAGTATGCAGAAAGAGGCACCGATTGCTATTTGCTCCACCTGTACCATGATTTTTTCCAGCAGGTGGGTGATAATTAGCCTTTTTATTTGTTTCAGGCAATTTAACTGATTCTAGAGTATGGTTCAGTGATCTGCTCTGTTTTGGATGGCATCCACATGGTTTCAAGATAGAGATGCATTCACTGCTTTCTAGTCCCACAGGATGGTAGTTGGTGTTAATGAGCTTTTTAAACATTTTCTTGATTAGATCAGTACTTAGTCTATTGTGGCTTTTAGTTGGGTTTGTTGTTTTGGTTTTGGTGGTTTTTTTTTTTTTTTTCAAAACCCTGAAAAGCATTCAGTGTTGGGAACTTACAACTTCATTTATTTATTTATTGTTCCAGCATTTCCTACTAGAGAGCTTGCAGGACTCTGAACACAGAGAGAAGGAAAAACACAGCTCTGCATGATGATAAAGTCCAGCACTTTGCTGAATGGGCTTGTTAATACAATAAAACCTGAAATAAAGTACTTCTGGAAATTATGCGATTTTGTCTGTGCTCTAGGAAGCACGTAATACATTCCAAGAGCAGTGTAAATAGCATACTGTTCTGCACTGAAATAATATAACAATCTCACAGCAGTCTGATGGGGGTCTTGGAAATAAAATATGGTCTGAGAGTTATAAATTAAAAAGAAGAAGAGTCTACTGAAGAATAGCTAAAAATCAGAGTGAATTGTCTCTTGCAGTAGACTATAGATGAAATCCCAATTTGAGCACCTTAGAAGGGATTAGATTTTGGGTGGGAGGCCTCCGATCATAAATGCAATATCTTCAAACATAATTTGACTACATATGCAAATTTATTCAATACATGGCCTCTGAGGAAACTTGTTTATTGTGGGAGGATAAGTATAGGTTTCTTATTTTTACGTTACTAGTGGACAAATCATCCTCTGTTAAACTCAGCTTTAATAGTAACTAGTTATTTTACTATATCATCAGTAACCTGAAGCTTGTGTTGAAAAACATTAACAAACTATTTTTCTTTACTTTGTCAAATTAATTGGCAGAATTCTATTTTGAATGACACAGTAATTAGAGTTTAGTTGATACAGGACAACATTAGCATAAAGGCAGTTTTCTATATTTGTTGTGACAGACAAAACTAACAAAATGTACATTATCATCCTATTCTGCCAGCTAGCAAGTCCATTTACACTCTATTTTAAATCACACATAAGCTGAAGCAAATACCCAAATACCCATAACAGCTATATGCAATAAATTCTGTTAAGCTATATCTTGTTTCTCAGAGGATAAATATCACCACACCATGAATCTTTTACTAAATAGACATTTCAAAATTGCCAGGAAGGAGCCAATATTCTGAATCAGTAAGGACCACATTAGGAATTGTGATACAGTTCATTACTTGTGAGATGTTACACAGCATTAGAGACTTCCACAGGCTTAATTTGACATGAAACCATCAAACTATGTAAAATAAATTATAAGAAAACAAACTTTAAATATATTTACCTTCCAAACAGATTTGAATTTTGCACACATATTTTCTTCCTGTGCCTGCAAAGGAGGGATATGAAGAGAGATGGATGTTTTAATATGACAAAAAGAAATATCAACTCTAATTTTTTCTTAGTCGTTTAACTCACAATTAAATGTGAGGAAAAGAAACACTAAAACATTTTAGTATAGCAGTTACTGCCGCTGAAGAATGCCAGTGCTCTTAAATATTTTTTTTCCTATGCCAATCTTACGCTAAAACTGCACAAATTATATGCACAATTTATTTGGAGAATTTTGTCTTCTTTGTTGTTCATAAATTCTTGGTAAGAATTCAGAATATTTCAGTCTTTATATAACTGCATTTTAGCCTTTGAATTGCTTGTAAGCTGAGTTTGTGTTTGAAGCATTTTGTTCACTGAAGCCTACATTCAAGGTTTATTTTCTATAACTTTAAAGTATTAACTGCTGTTGAAGTCTGTTCTGAACAATATTAGAGATTTTTTTTCAAAAAAGGATCATCATGGGTGTCATCTTCAGTACTTACTGAAAGAGCAAAAGGTACATATGGGACATATAGACACAGTAGTGCTAAAAATGCACAGTGGGACAATGCTTTGTAGTCTGTGAATAGAAGTATAAAGGATAAGAAAGGAAGCTAGAAACCTCCCTGATCTTTCTGGTTGGGCACAGATATCACCTCTGCTTATTCAGGTAAGTGGTACTACTGATCTACAGAGAAACGGATACAAAGTTGAGAATTAACCTTCTACTCTTAAGAGCTGAGAAGAGATAATTATATTTTAGGGCATGTACATAACTCATTACCTGTAAAATCTTAAAAATTCTTTAATTACTCAGTCTTTGTTCTTGTTCATTGTACCCCTCTCTTTTTGTTCCAGTTAATGCCCCAATTCTGCAAAAACTTAGAAAGCTGTGTTGAATGTTAAAACTTGACAAGAGTCTCAATCACCCCGGTGGCTTTCTGGTCCAGAGAATTTATTCCAGAATTCCAGAAGGGGAATACATTTTTGATCTTCAGAAGCTTGAGACTATAAATTTATATTATCTGAGGCAGGAGCTTCATTTATGTCTCAGTCCGAGTGTTGCTACAGCTGACCAAAAATGCAACAAATAACATCGTATGATACCATTTAAAAATATAATTAGTCAGATCAAGTGTTAGAGGACTGTTCTTTAGGTGCTGCAGATTAAAAATCCCCAAAACAGTTTTCCTGATGAGGTTGTGTCATGGGACTGACTGTGTCTTTTGTCTGTAGTGCACAGAAGGGCCCGGAAGGGGCAGTTTGGGGGATCAGCAATGTACAGAGTTGCCTGCAACAGAGCTCGGGTTATTTGCTTCTGCTGAAATTTATTGCAAATCTTCCTTGTCTTCCAGCGGTCTGGAATTTCACTTCCTGAGTTGATAGGAACAGAATGAAAACAAAATGCCCTGCCAGAATCACCCCACTCCTATCTGCACATTTGAATTGCTGTACTCTAGAAAAGAATTAAAGGATAATTTTTTTTTTCCAGATAGAGTCCCTGAGAGGTACAGATCATTCTGAGGTGGAATTGTTTGCACTTGATTTTTAACTTCTCTTTTTGGTGTCATTTGAAGGATAACATATTCCTGAAGGTAGTCTTCCTATATTTATTAATTCTTCCTTTTTCTCCTCTACAAGGGAGTACTCTTTTTGGACCTGCTTAGGGAAAACAATATTTACTGCTGTTTCTGATTTAGTGTGTCAATGGAGGTACAGTTCTTAATGGAAAAGCAACATTCCCCCTCTTCACCTTTGTCATGGGTTCAGCAGCAGCAGTCATTTTTCTCCTTTAAGTAATAGCTGGTGTAGCACTGTGTTTTGTATTTTCAGCTTGGGAACAGTGCTGATAACACCAGTGTTTATAGTTATGGCTTAGAATGTTTAGGCTGGCCAAGGACTTTCCGAGTTTCATGCTCTGCCAGGGAGGAGGGGAGCTGGGAAGAAGTCGAGCGGAAGCAGAGACAGGGCACCTGACCCAAACTGACCAACGAGGTATTCCATACCATAGCACATCATGTCCGGGAGGTAGAAACGGAGGGGAGAGACCGAAAGAGATGGTGGTGCAGGGGGGTGCACGGCGTGGCCAGGATTTGGTATGAGGTGATGGGTGCACTGTGTAGTCGAGCTTGGCATCAGGTGATGGGGGGGGGGCACTGTGTGGCATGGCTAGGTATCAGGTGAAGATCTGTTGTATTCTCTTTCCTTGCATTTTCTCTTGTATTATTACTGATGGTAGCAGTAGTGATTTATGTTATACCTTAGTAACTAAACTGTTCTTATCTCAACCTGTGGGAGTTGCATTCTTTTGATTCTCCTCCCCATCCCCTTGGATTGAGGAAGAAAGAGAGGGGAATGAGTGAGAGAGCGGCTGCATGGGTTTGAAAGCCTCAAACCACGACAATTATAATACTGAGAAAACAAAACTTGTTTGGCCTCAGTACAGGGTACAAACACCATCCTTTTCCATCTCCACTTTATTTTGCTGTTACATCTTAACTCCACACACACCCTGCTACCAAACCCACCACTCTGGAGTCAAAAGTTTCATTTTATGACATTTATGCCTGTGTTTTCTAAAGTAATTTGAGGATTATGGGGTTTTGGCTGGTTGTTTTGGTTTGGTTTGCTGTTGGAGTTCTTTTTAAGGATATTAATCTACCAGGAACTGAATAAAAGTATAAGTTTGTCAGACCCACTAAATAAGCAGATGAGGAAGGAAGCATGTCATAAAACACAAAAAATGTTGTAACATGAGTGCACTAATCAGCCAGTGACAAAACCCTATACACGCTTTGAAATCTTCAAAGGACATCATCCCTTTGGTTTACCCTTTCCAATTTCATTTGATTTCAATGCAAACTAATGTGTTTTTAAACATATTCATCACTGACTATCCAACATATGGACTGCACCATCTTAGTGCAAATTACAAAATGAAACTGTTTGGAACAACAAGAAATTCGAACTCCTCACTCGCACTGTTCTAACAAAGATCATATCATACTTCTCTACTTAACAAATGGGGATGGAACATGGAAATAGTTTCTAAAAGGTAAAAGAATATTCTTATTCCTGCAAATCACAATCTAAATCTTAAATATTTAAGTATGAAATTCTGGAGGTACTGCCTTACCTGCTGTCTTTGGAACCACGTCAGCTTTCAGCTGTTAAAGAAAGATAAACAAATCGGTAAGTCAGCTTTGTCATAGGTACATAGAAAAACTTCTACATGGGAGGTTGGTACAACTGAGCCCTCTTCCCAACATGAAAAGCAAGCTGAAATCACAAGCCTCTCAAAATTCCACTAACAGCTTAAAGACATTGCTAGTAATTGAAAGTAGGCCCTCAATGCAACTTCTGCTGGTTAATGAAGAGCAACTTGAGCACTGTCTAATGACTTCATTGATCACACAACAACTTAGCAATAATGAAGGAGAATCTTTAACAATGGAAGCCAGGGTTGGATCATATCCAGCTTGGATACAACTGGAGAGTCTCTCCAGCACAGAGCCACCTGTAGAAATAAAAGGCAAAGGAAAAAGAAAAGCAGAAACCACGTATCATATACCACACGCATATATACACCTTTGTTACCAACAAACAACAACTGATAGTATGCATCTTTTCAACAATCTTAAAAATGTAGAATATTATAATTGACACAACAATGGTCCTACCAGGTCAGACCAAAGTTTTATGTAGTCACACATCCTGACAGCAACCAGCAGCAGCCAACTGGAAACAGCATGGCTGTGGCAAGAATCAGTGTTGCTTCCCCAGGATACTCTCTTTGGATGCCTGTAATTTCCAGCTGAATCTACACACTACTTTGCCAAATATTCAAGGCTTTGATGCTGCAATGCATTCTGATTTTCTATAAACTGGGCAAACAAAAAATCTTTAAACATGGAAATTAAATACTGCAACAAGGAATACAGTAACATCAATACTGTGTTTTGTAATACAATACAGCTATCTACTAAATCTCCTTGACGAAAAAGAAACTCGCACAGCAATACTTTTACCTTTGACACCCTCAAATGCTACCTCCTAAAAACAGGGTAGTTGCTAGTATCCAACTAATTTATATGCTGACTCTTTCAATGAAGAAAACCAAATTGGGCTCTGGCCTCAATGCAACCCCTTTCAGAGAGAACCCTTATGAACTACGTTTAAAAAAATCTATTGATACAGACCCAGAGTGGGTGCTGGAGGCAGAAGGCCACAAGCAATTCCCTCAGTCAGGAGCAATTTGGAAAAGCAGCATTCCCCACGTAGCGCGTGGTTCTGGAGCACAGCCCCAATTCCTCCCCATACACAAACACGTTTATTCAGAGGCACGTGCCCAGCCCTAAGGATATATGGTATACCACAATTAAAGCCTCGGTGCTTTTCTAGCAGCAGAGCGTGCAGCAGTTTTCATGTTCAGGCCTTCTTTAAATGCCCGATCATCTCAGGGACTGAATGTTTAACGACAGAGCTGGTTGCTACCTGGCTGTTGACCTGGCTGCCAGTTCAAACAGAGCTGTACAAACCCTCCAGGGTACACACAGTGCACAGCAGCAGTACCTCAGAACACTGAAAACTGAGGATCGCACAGTAAGTGCCTGGGAAAAGAAAAGGGGACAGGCAGGACGGAGCTGGCAGAGCGGCAGAACACCTTTATGGCACGCTGTCCCCAGAGCAACCAGGCGAGCGCCCGGCTCACTGACAGTGCAGAACCCAGAGCCGCGCTGGGGCTTCGGGAGCGTTGTCACTGCGGGAGCCGCGGTTGCCGGTGCATCCAGCGGTACCTGCGGTACTGAGCTCAGCCTTGTTCAGCGTTTCAGCTTCCACACCGTGCCTCCAGGATTTCTGCCGCTGAGGCTCCCTGGCATAACACGGACCAATCTGTCCCTCAGCTCAGGAGCCGCAGCCGCCCCTAGCTCCAGACCCCGCAGAGGTGACATCCACACAGGAGAGCGCTACCAAGGCAAAACGAAACCACCTCATGCCGCTCTCTACCAACCCCTGCCCGCCTCCCGCCTGGCTGGGAGCCGCCTCTGCACCATCTCCGCCATGGAAGCGGATCCAGCGGCCCCGCGGGACCCTTCAGGCCCACACCGGCGACGGCCATCGCCTTCCCCCGGCCCAGCCGCGGTCCCGCTGGCCTGCCCTGACCTCGCGCTCACCGGCGGCCATGCCCAGATGTGCCATCGCTCAGCTCCCCGGGCATCGGCCGCAGGCCGCGGCTGAGCTGCCGGCATCCCCCGCGCCCTTACCTCCAGCACGACCCGTCCCAGCGGCTGGTTGTCAGCAGATACGTCCATGTACACCACTGGGTTCGCGGAGGCGCCGGCGGCCCCGGCGCAGCCACGGGCTCCGGCCGCGCACATGCAGACGAGCCCCGACGGCAGTAGCAGGCTCCCGGGCGGGCGAAGCAGGCGGCGGGCAGCGCTCAGCGCCAGCATGGCGCGGGTGGGCTGGGGGGCACACACCGGCTACAAGAACACGCGCCCGGGCCTGCCGCGGCCTTTTATGGGCTCCGCGCCGGCGCCACAGCGCCCGCTGAGGGCGGCGGACGGCGCGAAGGGCGAAATGGCGGCGGGGGCGCTGTGGGGCAGTGGGGATCTCCGCGGCGGGAAGGAGCCGGCGGTCTACCCCGGGCAGCGGAGAGCGGCGGCCGTCTGATGGGGAGCGGGGCTGTGCCTCCTGCTCCTTGCCCACCGTACGGCAGTGATTTCGGGGCGCTGCTGGGGTACGTGTGCTTGTCTCGCACTTTCACCCCATCCCCGTACCCCAGGGGTGGTGGGGGAGTTTCCAGCATTTCGTAATGCCAAGAGGCGCCTTTGGGCTTGTCCTGGGCGGGAGAGGCAGGGCTGCTGCCATGGCTAGGTGATGGGGTACAGGGGAGAAGCACGAATGACGGGCTGCGACGTTACTCACCGGCAGCACCCAGCACGGGAATCACGCCATTAGCACACGAGGAGACGGAGGCGCGCTGGGCGCGTTCCTGTGGTGTCACCCGGGGGCCCATGACATCGTTTCGTAGCCTGACCTTGGAAACCTGCCATAGGGATCACAGAAGAGAGGAGGGGTGGTTCAGGTTAAGTAGTTCATGAAGGGAAGGAGGGTTCACCTTTTGTATGAAAACGTTCTTTTTAGTTTTCCCAAGTTAGTAACATATCGAAATACTTGGTATTTCATATTCCGATATAATTCTGAAATTTGCTCTTTCACCTTCCAGATGGAAAAAGGTTTTCTATTAAAACATTTCTAGAAAGGACACATGGGTTTATACAGATTATTTTAAGGCACTAAGCCACCGGAGCAAAGTAGTATGTACCTGTAGTACTGCAGGCTGCCCTTGTTAAAAACTATATTCCTTGAATGTGGAAAAATAGCTCCTGAAGTGTGTCTTAAACAAACAAACAAAACCACACACACAAAACCCAAACACCCATGAGCAAAAAACCCACACAAATTAGAAAAACTATTCTAGTAGTTACGGACCTGTAATTTTCATATTCCTTGCATTATAAATTAAGTTACTCTAATGAGGGATAGAGCACCGCAACCATGTAATACAGTATGACAGAATCACACAAAAACAGCCCATACAATGAAGAACAGGAAACTTTCAGTCATGCCTAAGGTCTTTGTTGTCAAGCAGCTAAAAGTGACTTCACCAGTGACATTCACTGAATCATCAGAAAGCTGTCAGTCAGGGCACTACCTGGCCACAAAGTTCAGATTTCAGTTACTAATGACTGAGAAATCCTAGATGGACACTGTTACCCAGGCACACAGTCCGGAAGAACCCATGTTTTGTGCCCAGTAAGTGGAAGGCCATCAGGAATAAACTGGAAAGTTTTTGAGATAGCAATTGAACAGCTGGCGGTATCGTAGGGATGGCTGTAGCACATACAGTGCTTTATAAATACAGAACCATATCAGGCTTTGCAGAAGGGTCTATCTTGTCCCAAATCCCTGCTTAAAGGAGTGCCTGAGGAAGAGTGAAAACAGGGGAGGTATGTTATAGGCTAGTATGCTTTCAACCTCCTACTGCTTCCACTGCAGAGAACTTCCCAAGTTGGATGTGACGTTGGTATGTAGTAATTTTTATTCCTTTCCCCCCTGTGTACTTACCCACTCATTGGGCCCATCTTAGCTCTCAGCATCAGCAACTTCCATGGCAATGAACTGAAAGGTGTCCTCCACAGACCTGCTGCCCAGCACATCAAACATTTGTTTGGTTTGAGTATTATTCCCATTAGCTTTGTCTGATATGCCCTACTTCTTGTATTGGAGCAGATAGCTTGTTTGATACCCATATTTGTCTTACTGTGCATAGTTTTAGACCTACATCTTGTCTTGGTCATTTCAAGACCAAAGTCTCAGAGCCAACTCAATTATTATTTAAAAGACAGCTGTTCCATGTCTTTGGGAATCATCTTTATTGCACTTCTTCAAGCTCTTTCCACTTTTATGGATTTTTTTTAAGATGAGAGGATCTTTGCATGGTATCCAAGATAGGGATGATCAATTACTTTCTATCTACAGTATCATGCCAGTGTTTTCTGTTCCTTTACTAATAATCTAAAGTTGAATTTTGTTGTTGTTGTTTTTAATAATAACCAAATCAGTACACCTTTTCTAGTTACCTTGTGATTTGTATCCTCCCAGCTTCAAGTCATTTTAGGGAAATTCTAACTTCACTCAATCTACTCATTCTCTAGTGACCATAAAGCCCCTCACTCTCAAATGTTGCTTTACTTGTAGTAGCCGCTACAAGCCCAAGCCAGAATTAGCACGTGGGTGTTCTGTGCATACCTCTAACAACAGACCATTCTGGGCCCGAAGGATTCATTATTTAATAAAAAAGGTGAAAGGTGAGCAGAAGAAAATACTCTCATTTCACACTTGGGAAACACCGGCAGAACAGCTTTGAACTTTTTGCTTAGAGTTCAGAGGCATCTTTCACAGAGCAAACAATGCAGATCAGACACTTGCAGGCCTTGGTGAAAAGACAAAACAGCTCTCTTTCACAGTGGTATTTTTTTTTTTATGTGGGAATATGGACTGAATTATTTTCTCTAAATTTACACAATAAAGCTAGTAAATCACTCACCATAGTCTACTCCTGCACAGCCAGATGAATTAGGACTCCTGCAGACAGTGTGACTAGAATCTTGTGAGTTACAGAGGTCACCTTCCAACAGCAACAGCAAAAAATGCTCAAAAACCTGCCAAAGGCCAGCCTAGATCACTACCAAATGAGGCCTAGAGATAAGCTCCACAAACTGACATGATTTTAGAGGGCTTTGAGCACACCCATTTGAAGGTATGTTCATCACTGATATTCTGCAACATCTGTCTAGGAGGCAAGTACATTTGGGTGAAAAACGAGCGCGCCTGGTGTCCCCATACTATACAAGATGGACAACAGAGTGTGCTAGCATACACAAAAGTCAAGGTAAATGCTTCAGCAGAGCCATCAGGGAGATGAGATCTGCCCCACAGATTTCATCATCCTCTCGCCCTTCCCCATCTCGAAAGACAATATAGAAGTTATAGACAGACAAATAAAAAGGACCCTTTTCAGTTTCTAAATAGGTATTTTTAGAGACACACCTATTAAAGGACCATTCTTAAGTCCTAGCAGAGAAATTCCAGCATAAGAAAACCAATAAATGACACAGTATTTCATGCTGATACATTACTTACAGCTTAAAAGTCTTCATAAACAGAATTCTGAAGCAACTGAGTAAATATTACCACCATTATGCCAGGATGGACAGGAAACAACAGCAGAGGTTAAGTGACTCTTTGAAAGAAACTGAAAGAATAAATGCTTGAAACATGGCCTAAGTTTGGTGATTTTGATTTTAAGGTGCTTGAAATGGTGTTACCTCCCAGCAGACTGATACTGCACCAGTAAAAAGGTGATACACATTCCTGATTCTAACTGTCCGACTGCATGCCTACTTGTTTGTGACACAGGAATGTAGGTTAATTGTATTATTCAGTCTTGGATTACTGCTAGATTGATCTTGGCAGCTTAGCAAGATCACATTTTCACCCTACCAACTCCAAGAATGCAACTACATGCAATTTGTCTTTGTCATCTTTGGCACATGTTGCTGTGCTTTTCATGGGACAGTATGCTTAGACCATGCAAATAAAACTTCAAATATAGACTGCAGGAATCTAATATTGAGTGGATTTCATCTTAGCATCACTTGCTACTGTGATACAGGGAATTCCTATGGTACTGATTTTAAGAATCCTCACGCATCTGAGACGTAGTTTTCTCAAGGACTCTGCTAATCTGGACTGTCAGTAGAGGGAAAGGTCATACAGGGACTCAGCTTGATTTTAGGTGAGGAGAACAGGAATTTCCAGTGGGCATTCCCACCCTCTACCTGCAGAGCGGGTGTGCTGCACTTCAAAACTCTCAGTGCAATTTCTATTTCAAGGTTTTGGCTGAGCTAGAGGATGAGTTAAGAGCTGGAAAGGATTCCTGTGATCTGTATCTGTGATATGCATTTATTTATGAATGGGGAGTAGAGCAAGGGAGATGGTGAAAGACCTTTCCATTATACTGATTGCAGTGTGAAATTTAATCATACGAGAGCTCAAAGAGCATAGAGTAGCCACACAGGTACATTTACAGATGAAAAGAAAAAATGCTAATAAATATTTCCCTCGATCAAGGTTTTCTCTTAGGAACTTGTAGTAACCCAGCTCAGGACATGAACCTTCTCTCCAGCACGCACTGTACATAAAGGAGGAGTTTCCCCACATGACTTCATCCTAATTACCTACAAATAGTCATACAAGAAAAACCTCGATCCACTCATGCTCTTTACAGCTGTGATTAGCATTTTCATTTCAGAAGTTCTGAGTGACACTGCTCAGTCGGAATTCATTATTCAATCTCCCTGCATAATGTATGGAAGCTCACTGCTGAGATGTCAGATTACATGGGGCCTTTATGCAGCGCCCAGGGCACCCTGCAGCTGCCTGCAGCTTCCCATAAGACTGCCCATACACCACTACAGCTGGTCCAAGGAAGGTTTACAGGGGGATCAGAACAGTACTAAGATACAGCCATAATTATGTGAGCCCTTCTATCTTCTGAAACATACATATTTCGATTAGAACTTGAAATTTGTAGGGGTCAGTTCAGTTTATTTGCCTGTGAAGTACCACCTCTGGTCTGAGGAAGGAGTTACAACGTAATAGTATCAGAAATACTTTTAGAATTGATTAGTCATGCTGCTGATGATAACTAAGACTAGTCTGGAGCTTGGGATGATCATACTGAAAATGGAATTGCTCAGGAATTACTCGTCAGAGGGGACTCATAGCAGCTTCTTCCCAGGGAGTTGAAGTCAGCACCACATTTGTCCCTACCTCCATCCTGAGAGGCTGTTGCAGCACACACTTGCATGGAAACCTGCATCTGTTCTCTCATCACTACGAGCTCCTGCCATGGCTCATCATTTCTTTCTCTGTGTGACTTCATTGACTAGTTAGGTCTTGTTTCGTGATACAATACAGAACTGGTAAAAACATAACTGATAACAAAACCGGAGGAGCATCTACACTTCCTACAATCACTGTCAACACCAGAAAAAAACAGGTGAAAGGAAGGGGAGAACACCACACATTCAGCATTCTAAGACTGATGGGGTGGTAATACAGCATTGTAGGTTGAGGTGATTTTTAGAAGTTAATTGTCTTTGCAACTCAAGTGGGAAATGTTTGCACTGTTCACAGAGGCACAGGACAAGGTGTGACCCATGGTCCCATGCAGCACATCACCAGCAGCCCCCCAAATTCCCAGCCATACAGTTTTCATTCTCCATCCTTGCCAGAGTACTTAGAGTGTTTTAAAATTCTTTTGTCATGGGTGTTTGCTGTAATTTGGTCCCTTTTCTGATAGTTTCTGCTCCCCAATATTTAGGACACGCTTTCTCATTATTATTTTGCTTATATTCTCATGTCCTCATGACCTTTATCCTCTGCACAGTTTCTCAGGAGCTCTGCATTAATTGGCTGCCAGGCGAAGCCTTGGGTTTTCCTTGTATTTCTCTGGTGTGTAAATCTGAACAGTGACTCATTGAGGTAACAGTTGCCTTGTACAAGATGAATTATCCTGTCTCCACTAAACTAGTTCTAACAATAACTGTAGTTTTGAGACATGTTTTTTAGTTATAAAGCTTCACAATTGGAGTTTAAAGCTAAGAATGGTCAGATATCAGTTTGAACTAGAATCACCTGGAAATTAAAAGCTTCACAGATGTAAAAAGACCAAAAACACCTCCCCCAGTTTTTCTAATGTGTAATTCTGCTGGAACCAACCTCACAATGCAGAATTCTCCAACTCCTTTCTGCATTTTTACCGTTTCACTACAGAAAAGGCTGCTTACTATGAGCATGTAACAGCACCACTGCAATACCTAGCATGGAACGTTATGACATACTTAAATAGCATAATTGCATGTGACAGTCACCTGAATACACTATGTTCCAGCAGCCAAGCTAACAAGTCACATGCAAATTAACGTGTGTCACATTTATAACTAAAGAACATCATTTTTTGGATGATGAAATGTTTGGTGAAATACTTACAAGCCCGGGGTACAAACGCTGATCAGCATCCTGAGGAGGTGACAGTCCAGGTTTCCTTTAACTTCTGATTGTCTGTGTCACTCCTGCACATTTTGCCACCAGTTTGATGGTGACAATATGAAAGCAATACTTCCTCCCAGGCGGACCATCATTCACAACATAGCAAAGAAAACTGCCAGCCGAACAGGATTGCTTGTGGAGCCACATATTTTGTGTAACTTCATGAACTGGGTGTTTTTACCAGTCAGCAACTAGGACAGGCAATCAGATGGGTGTGTGGGTGAGTCCTACATTCACTAATTTCACATGTCTTAAAAACGTGCAAAATGTACCTTCTGAGACATACAGAAGCAATGAACAAGGAGAAAATCAGCACTGATTATAAATATGAAACATAAGAGTAGCTGGTGAAAATCTGAATCATTTAAATATGCATTAAAACCCAAATGACACCTAAACTGCAGCTTTTCATTAGTGTGGGGTGTTTCAGTAGTTTTTACCAAACAAACAAAAAATACAACCCTGACAACAGGCTGATTATTTTAAAAATACTTTGCTTTTTCTAGTGTTTGACTAGTTTCAACTTATTAAAATGAACAACCTGTCTCCATGTTCAAAACCATCGATGTGTTGATACTGAACACAGTGACACATAAAACTAAATGTCCCAGAATGGTTCAACAAAGTTAATTCAAAAAAAATCATTGAACAACTATGGACAAACAGGAAAGTCTTGATTACAAGACTGAATTAAAAATGTAACTGGTCAACACTGTGACCTTGGGGAAAAACAGTAATCCCAAAACATTTCGAATGTCTAACAAAGCCAAAAACTGCAGAGAAATCAATGTTTTTAAGAGTGGCAGACACTAGTGTTTCTAGAGAAGCTTTCCTGTGCTTAACTGGACCCATTAACAAATCTAGTGAGTTCAGGAATGGGAAAGACACTGGACAGCACAAGTAGACATAAACAGGGGAAAGAGCTTAATTTTGTCCAGTCCACACATTTGGAAAGGTTTTTTTAACAGAAGGACAGACTTAAATAGCATAAACCCAGTTACTATGATTTAGGCAAGGAGTTTCTGGAAATGCAGATGAAGTGTGCATAGTGTAGCAAACAAACCAGTAGGTCCATCTGTGCCACGGTGTATGCTAATACCTGTAGGAGTCATGACACAACTGCTGTCTGCTTGCTTTATAAATGAAATTGCATAACTGGTTAGGTTCCTTGTGGGCCATTTTTACATTGGAAAATTATATTGAGTGATGGAGACAAGGTACCTCAGCAAAAGACTCTGCAGGTCTGTCCGATACAAGAAAAATTTCATGTTCCTTTTAGAGAGAGCAAATGTGAATAGTGCATTGACATGATGACAGACATTAGGAGCAATCTGCATAGAGTCAGTAGGATTTCAGCGACACAGAAAGTAGAAAACTGTAATAAGGTGACATGCTGCTAATAATTCAAAATGTAAAAAAGAAAGGTAATCTTTCACATATGGAAGTTCACAACACAGGAAGATCTGTACAGATTTGGGACTTAAGCAGATAAGAGGGAAATCGGTTCATGCTAAATATACATAGAAATAAAAAAGTAGGTACACAAATGTGAAAATTTGTTAATTAGAGGAAAACAGAAGAGTAACAAATGAGAGCATTATATAGGGCATATCAGGTGAGAGCTGTACAACTGTTTTATATGCTGTCTAGCTGCTTTAAAGGAAAGCAAGCTGCTCTACACACAGAAGTCTCATCCCAATTGTTCAAGCAGAAGAGAAACAGAGGGTCCTTCCATGTTTCTAACTGTTTTTAGTCTCCTGCTCCTGTAAAAGGCACAATGAAGAGCACACAACCAAAAGAATGAGATTCAGAGATCCATATTGATTAGGTAGAGTAAAAATGCAGGGAAATAAGAGCGTTCTGAAGCTGTTCAATGAGTGGTAAGCACAGAACTCAGACATTCAGGTAGGTGGCTGCCTGGAAGCACAGGCAGAGTGCACAATGCACTGAACACACTGCCAGAATGCAGGATGCAAGACATTGCATCAGCTGGATGCACACATTATACCTACCCTGGGGTCCTTCGGTTTCATCTGTGAGAAACCACTTTCAGAACTGTCATGGCTGCCTCAAACTAAGCTTGAAAAATGCACAATGCTTATGGACAACACTCAAGCTCTTCAGACTTCTCTCCATCTGTATGGCGTGGAAGTGGGTTAGCACAACGTCTCACTGACACTTGCAAGCTTCCAGGAAAACAGAACACCAAACCCAAAATATTGATTAATTATTGGCTGGAATGGATAAATATTTTTTCGGCTTCACTACTGAGTGCACTGTAACTCAGTTCTATTATGTTACCCTGAAAGCCCATTGCAATGGGCAGTGCTAGCAAGGAAGGCGGAAGTTGGGAGTCAGAAACAAATGTTTTTTCTCAATTTTGAGAAAATAACTTTCTAGTCTAGATTTTTAGATACGTGCGTATATACACTTGTATATAACTTAGTCAACAGTAAGGACTTGCATCATTATGAGCTGTGGAGTAATTGCTATTTCTGAATTGGATATGTAATACAAGAAATGCTTGAGTTGTTCTGATGTATTTGAATTAAATTCAAAGGTGGGTTTAGACTAAACCCTCCCACAAATGCCATACACATACAAAAATACTGTCTATATTACACTTATTAAAACAAGTTCCCAGACGCAAAGAGGCTCAGATGCATCTATGGCCATGTCTAAGCGCAGGCGTAGAACTTGGTTGAGCTGAGACCGGGCCTTTATGTGCCAAAGTTGTTGTTGATGCGACCCTGTGTGTATTTCTTGTTCCACAATTCAGTCTGCTTAAACAGGCAGATAAATTGAGCAGACTTTGTAACTCCAAGGCTGCATTTTGAAACCAGGTCCTTCATTAAAAAAATCATCTAATTTCAGTCATCTTCCAAGGTCACCATTTTCACTTCACTGACAGCCTCCAACTGAAGTATGAAATTCACAAGAACTTAAAGAAAATGCCAACTATGGACTTACTGGCTGTTTACTCCCTTCACACATGCAAAGACCAGAGACAAGCCTTCCTTTCTTGTTATTTGCATCACACACAGACTTGCATTTCAAAGTAATTCTTATTTGTTCAGGTGATACACAGTGCTCAGTGCACAGGACTGTGAGTCACCAATACCCTGATCAGCAGGGGCTGTTCTCTATGTGATCCCATGCCTGGCAGTACATTTCAGTTCATGACCTGTCATTCTGTGTCTCTTCCAGGGTGGTTCACACCTTCTCCTTCCCACAGCAAGTCCTGATCCCTGAAAAGGTGCATCCTGCGCAGCTGACGTCCACATTAACACACACCAGGGAGGGAGAAGGGCAGGTTGGTGGTTTCAAAAAGAAACTCAGAATTTACAAAGCAGCTGCCAATTGGCCAGACCTTAATTTTGCAAATTTATTTAGGAAAAAAAAATTAACATGAGCAAATGAGAATACTTCAGTGTTACAACAGAGTATATAAATGTCTAGCAATAGTCAAAGAATTTGATCTTTAAATACAAAATAACCACATGAACACCTAATATACAGGTTTCATCTGAATACATATTTATTAGATAAATATTAGGTTGTCACATCATCTAACTACATACAGTTTTGCAAGACTAAAAATCACAATTATTTTTTCTGACCAGTTTAAAGTATGAAATGATTGCATTGTACTGTACATACAATGTACAAACAAAGACAATGGCCATTTTTGCATGTTGCTTCAGATTGTACTTTTTTTTTTCTTTTTTTTTTTTAATTCCCCTCTGATCGCGTTATCAAAAATTGTACAAAGTATGAATTTGGTTACAATTTATTTTCTCCTGAATCCCCGTATTTTTCTTCATTATTTCTGTAGCACCCTAAAAATACACAGGTGATAGACTAGTACACGTAAGCTAAATATTATTACATGTAGATAAAACAAAACAAAACGAAGGATCAGAGTATATTACAGAAGTGAAAGTGAAACAAATGCTGAGACTCCACAAACGCTAACAAACAGGATTCATTTTCCACATAAGATGGAGCTTCAAGCTTCTTTTTTCCTGCGAAATAAAAACAATGCACATTCCAAGGAAAATGAATGCATTTCTGTTAACATGTCTCTATTTGTCATTTACATATGTACAGCTGTCCCTTGAGTCTCCGCTGCAGACATTGGCGTGTATCTGTCAGTCCTACAGTAATGTCTTGGCAGCAGAACTGTAGATCGCTGTGGGTTCTTTCCCAGATGAACTTCCATAGGGAAACAATTTAAGAGTAAACAAACAAACAAAGAATAAAAATACTACTGGAATTTCATATAATAATTAAGCTTTAAAAGAAATGACTGTGATTACCCTATTTGCTAGGCTTTTTTTTTTTCTCTAAACTTTAATATGGCAGTGAACAGATAAAAAAATAACTAAATTTTCATTTAGAAGCCTTTTCATACTGACTCCGCTATACAGTACCTGATTTTAGCTGACAGGTAAGTTTTAAAACTGCTTCAAATGTCCAACATTTGGGTGATGGGTAAAAATTGTATTTTCTCTCAAGTTCTGCTTAGAAACCAAATGTTTCTGTAAGCTTAAAAATGTCAACTGTCTGCTTTAATTCTCTGTTACTTTACAAAGCAGATGCAAACACTGCTCCAAGCATATTGCTAATATCTATGGGTGTTTTTATTCCCTTTATGCTTTCCAACAGGTACTTTTAAATGATACATTTTAAATACTACCAGTTAGCAAAAGGTCAGTCCTTAACATATGTGGTTTAAAATGCTAATGTTGTGTTTAAGAGAGAAAAAAAATCATTTCACGTGACTAATTCAGCTGCTCAGGAATTAATGGAAGGTGGAACATTAAACAGAATCAATTAATAAAATCTGAGCAACCAGTTCCAACTAATAATGAGAAATCTTCTTTATTCCCAAACCTATGGCTTAAGAAAAAACCCCTTCCCCCCCAACAAAACCCCCAAATTCTAAGGGCAAAAAGTCAGTTTATCATTAGCCACCCCTGCAGATGACTTCAATACCTACATAAACAACGGAGCAAAAATACAGGGGGAAACTACTACAGTAAAATGGCTACAAAACACATCTGTAACTGAAGAATGGCCTTTCCTAGGAACTGCGAGAGAGCAGCAGCACACCACAACCATATTACCATGTATTACACCAAGGTATCTTTAATAATCTGCAGAGATCCTCTACAGGTTGTCAAGCCTACATAAGGAAAAAGACACTTCTAAGCAGAATAAAATATACTATACTGTTTCCCTCCCCCACCCACCAACATCCCAAAGTGTTACTGTGCCCTGGTTCCAGAGACCGGAGCAATATAAATACGGTACCTCATATACTTGCTGCTTGCCTTAGTGCATCTTTACCTGTTCAGACAGCTGGTCCTAGGTGTTCTGCTCACTTGGGCAAATAAACAATGCCTCTGCCATTACCAGCCCACAATCACCCACAGTCAGTGAACATCAGTCAGTTACTTGTTTGGGGTTTTTTTTGCCCTAGGCAACCACTTATTATTATGCTTCCATGACAGAGCTGGGCTCTGATTGTCCAGGTACTGCCTGATGTATCAATTCGTTCAACACATAAATGGATATGAAATTTGGGCTAATTTATCAAGTGAAAACAGGAGGGGAAAAAAAGAAAAAAAAACCCCAACTCCCTTATTCTGTTAAAGAACCCTCAATTTTCTTTTTTAAAAAAGGACCCATATTTTTCTTCAGACAAGGTATTTAAAAACACCAGCAAAAGTATAACCAGATCATGAAAATGCTGAATATTATCAAAGACAATACTAAAATATTCACAGATATTTACAATAGCAATTCTTAAAATAATTGATTTTGCATAATGAACAGCGCCTTTCTTAAAAAAACTCGAAACAGGAAAAATATAAGTGTGGGACCATCTCTACATAATATGTTTGACAGATTCAATACTCCTACTGGAAAACAAAGAAATAAACCGTCATTTCCTTTAATATCTACAGCAAGGTGCTGCTGACTAGCATATATATATCATGACACATGTACAGCAGTAGTGGGAAACATTAACAAAGAGAGCCAAACAAAACAAAAACTCCAAAGAATTTACAAATCTGACTTTGGTGAAGAAAGCAAATCCAGAGTCATAAGCACAGAGCATGCCATTTACAGCACTGCAAACTAAACACGGAGGGCTAGGCAGCTAGCTAATCAAACCAACAGGAACTAACAGGATTTTGCCTGGCACTTCTGTTTAAAATGTACTGTGGTGAGCAAACACAGGGTGTTTGATGGGACTTGGGATGAGGAAATGAAGGAGGGTCAAATTTGCTTTAGTAACTAAAAGAAACGAAACCAATAACTGTACAGTGGGCAAAAGCTGAAATGTTGCACCACAAGGGCAAAGTTGGCACACATGCACTTCTTACACAGCTACTGTACATCATTTATAAGAGAGAAAGAGAGAGAGACGAAGAGCACAGAAATGGGCACAGAAGCAACAGGAAGCTCATGCAGGAGCAGCAACCACACGAGAAGCACAGATCACAGGGGCAAGGCAGTGATTGTGGCAGCAGGGTCTCTCAAGGGCAGTAGCAATCTACCAACAGTTACTGATTCTCCCCATGCCCTGTCCTTCCGGAGAAAGAGCTCATCCCGGCAGCCAAAGTTTGAAAAAAAGAAACTGAAGGAGGAAAAAAAAGGGCTGAAATACCTGTAACAGTCACAAAACAGGAATGCAAAGCAAAACAAAAATGAAGCTGTAAGATGTCTGTCCAACGTCAATGCCCCTTCTCAAGCCAATTATTAAATCAATTATGCAGATAATGATGTTACTCTCCCTCTGTCCTGCAATCATTTCCTGGCTGCCTTCAACCCAGCTTGTCTTACCATGTTTTGTGCAGTACAGTGACACAAACGCTTGGGGTGCCGAAGGCTGTAGGCAATAATGAGGAAGTTTGGTTTGCATCCCCCCTCCCTCTCTTTTCCATTCCATATGGCATATACAGCAAAAAGGTCTATTACAGAACCACAAGAGCTGGACGTTAACTGAGCCACAAAGGGTACTGATTTCAAACCAAAACCACAAAAAAATCTCTACACATCGCCAACATTTTTAAATTTTCCTGGGTCTTCCCAATCTGTGTGTTTGGGCAGAGGAATCCTCTGCACAGAGGTGGCTATGATTCCTGTGCTTGCAGAAATACCAATACCTGTGGCTGCAGCCTGAAGATTCTTGGGATTATGTTACTGAAATCGCCTTAGCTAAACTGCTGGCTCCCTCTGACGGGCCCGTGCGTCTTCCCTATCTCTGCCACTCAGCTGTAGGATTTGTGCTTTTTTGAGCTTTGTATGTGGTTTTGTTTTCCTTTCTGTGTGAGGCCAGGACAACCACCCCAATGCAAACCTGTGGCTGGAGGGGGGCAGAGGGGAGGTGGGGTGGAGGGAGGAGATACAGTTTCAAATAAATGGAAGAACGCGTGTTGGAAGGACACTCTGAGACGGGTCAGTTAAAGACAGTTCCATTTTGTTGCCTTTTTTCCCCTTGCCAAGATTTGGGTTTGCCAAGATACTTCACACTATGTTTATCACAGAACTCTCTCTCTAGAGGATGAACAACAAATGGGGTTTCCAATAGCTGCACAACTGTCTATGCTTCTTTGTCACGTGTAGCACGGCAGACTCAGAGATTACTGCATTTATTTATATAGTGTGTTTTTTTCTCCCGTCACTTTCGCAGTCTTTGAAGCTGACAAAAGCAGTTCCGAGATGAAGAAAGCAGGGAGTGCACCACTGGATCAAGTTGTGATTTTTTTTCTTGTCTTGTGGTAAAGGAGTGTAAAGATTTCTCGCTGTGCAGCCACACACGTGTGAACAAGTGAAAGGGATGGGAGAATACACAAGGTTTCAGTTGTTCTCAAAGAGAGACAGAAGGTCATCATTGCTATTGCTTGGCAAATCAGGAGGATCCAGGTACGAAAGCAGCTCATCTGGATTTGTGAGTTCTGGAAGCAGCTATAAGATACAAAGATAAAAGGAAAATTACAGGTAACAGAAATGCAATTGAGAAAAGAAAGGGATTAAACACCACACATTCCTGGAAACTGGCTTTCACACGTATATATCCAATTAAGTCGAAGGCAGCAATACAAACCTAATACCCTAAGATGATGTAATAACCACTTGTTTACAAAGGCCTGTATTGCTCAGTTTTCACCTGTGAATTACATTACCATCTCAGTTAGGGTTTCTCAGTCCACCTCCCTTATCACAAAGTTCACCAATTAACAAAGTATATTTCTAGGCTAGTGAAGATAACAAAAACCTCTCATTAAATGCTCGTTATGCATGTTAGCTTCATATAAAACACCAAGTAAAAACTTTAACCACATGGTTTGAGTAATACATATTTAAGCTTCACAGCGGCTCAGGAAAGAGTGGTCTATGTGACTTGCACATGGCAGTGTGTTCTGTTTCAAATACTATAAAACAAAAACCTTGTCTGCATTACATTTAGCACGCAAATATTATATTAATATGCTTCTGTTACTCCTCTGCAAATGCAGTTGCATCTTCTACTATTATCTGGATGCACATATCTTTCAGTAAGCTAACCATGAAATGCAGAAAGAAGTTTATTATTTCCTACGCATTCTGAAAAAAAACACAATGTCAACTTTACATAAACAGAATCTCCCAGAGGAAGACCGCCTCCTCTTATTCATAGCAAAAATACTATTGTCACAGTTCTAGACTAAAGATATAAGGCTTAAATGTGTTTCACCTGCTACCATGATTTATGAATACCTAGTACAGAAGCCCAAAAGAAAACTGCGTTCTACCAAATGTGTATAAAGTAAAAAATGGTTGAATTTGTCCTATGGTTTTATAATAAAATTCTTAAAAATTTAACATAATGTCTCTGAGACCTATTCTTGTACACAGGGGATTTTTAATCTTTTTTTTTTTTTTTTTTTTTTTCCAGAAAGGTGGAAGTTTTAAACAACATACTCAGTATCTCTGCAGAGCAAGTACTCCAAGCTCTGAGGGTGACCTCTGCTCCCTTGCTGGGATGGAGCAGTGGTAAGAGACAGAGGAGTGCCAGGTAGGGGATAGAGGCAGAAGAACATCCTAGACTTAGGGTCAGAATCTGGAGAGGTGCACCCAGTGCTCTTGAAGTGAATACTTTGAGAGGTAGCTCTAATCAGTCACTTTCTCTGATGCCTCTGCTGTCTGTGTGTGCAGATCACCTGTATCTGTATATATACAAGGTATGTCCTATATCCTAGGTTAAACCTTAGACTGCATCACACTGAAGCCCTAAAGAATTAATGTGATTGTGCCAGGAGGGAGTGGACCAAACTGCCTGCCCATAGTACAGTCCTGTTTGGTTTGCTGCATGGAACTTTATACAGCCTGGTTCCACAACACAGCTGCTGAAAGTTAAAATATTATTAAAATAAAATAATAAATTAAAATTATCCAACTGATTGTGACTGAGCTCACAGATATTTCACAGAACCATATTCCCCACACCTCCTTCTCATTTAGCTAATTTCAGCCTCCTGTTAAGAATCTAGCATACCCCCATCAGAGATACCCACAGCACTGTGATAAATGCACAGGTTTTTCTACTTTGCTTTTCCTGATGAATGAGTGCCTGAGCCATAACAGCATACTTCGTGTTCTTAAATATTTGAAGAAAAAACAGACATTTTTGTTTCACCTATTAATATTGCTCATACAGGGTCCTTAAGGGTTCAGAACTCTAACTGCCACATGAACTATAGTTCCCAAAGGATGTGCACGTGACCGCGTTGTGTGGAACATCATCAGTCTGGTTCAGATAGAAGTTACTTCACTGAGCACTGTTCTCGGTGCACCCATCCCTCCCCTACCCCCTTCCTTCCCTTCTGTGAGGCTACCTGCTGGCACAGTGCTCCTGTGTGACTGGAAAGACATAAATATAAAGCAACAGTAAATACAGATATAAATGCAAGGCACAGAGGTGAGCATATCCCTAAGAAAATTACACTGTGCAGAAGCAGACTTTGGAACAGACAGAAGAAGATACACATATGGGAACACATGACCCAAACAAAAATCCAGTCCTAGTGCTACAGAATTTGTATTTCAGGAGGTAAGTGGTTAACCAGAGAGATACCTCAGATAATTCACTTCCAACTCCACTGAATGGATGGTAAGAGATGGAAGATCGCTTCTGGCCTTAAAACCAGGTTTATCTTTGTTTCATTGCAAGCTTCCTCTCATAGTGGCTAAGAAAGCAAAAGACATCCTTGTTGTCTGCTCTTCCATGTGGCACACCAGGAGGAAGAACTTGTGCTGCTGAGCTGCCCGCACAAGCGGGTATAGATGGGCACAGCCTGGTTTTGGCTGCAGGGAGCAGGGATAGTGCCATAGTATAGATTCCCACTGGCCAGAGCACACTGCAGGGCTCAGCGCACAGCTTGGATGGCACAGCTCCACCACAGTCAGTCACAAACAGCTGTTTCCTTCCTCTTATTCAGGCACTGTGGTGGCTAGAGAGTCTGCACGTGAGAGATCCCATCCAGTGGTGAGGGGGAAGAGAGGATGTGGCTCCCTTCCTGGTGCCTGGACTGCTGTCTGAAGAAATGCCTGTCCTTGTGCTAGGAAGAGGCTATGGCTCGCGTGCCACACAGTTGCTCAAATCAGAACTGTTCTCCCAGCAAGTCAGGAGCACCCTGTCACCTCGGCTGCAGCACCTGCGCCCATGTAACCAAAGCATGAAAGGAATGTATGTGCCATGGAAGCAGCTCCCCATCCCCGCACCCTCCCCACCCTCCCGCCACGATGTAAAGCACACGCTATGGCAGGCAGATGATAGTATGACACAGACTTACATCCAGCGAGGGCTCCGGCATGTCAGGTGCTCCCTGTCCACCAGCCTGACCCTCTAAGGCTGAGGAGGGATTAAAGGTCAGGTCACTGTGTGGATGGTTGCTAGAAGCGGCCGGGGGTGGCTGCCGGGACTGCTGGGTAGGAGGCCCGCTGTGATGTAATGGCTGCCCTGACTGGCTGCTGGGGTGAGGGACGTGCAAACCTTGCTGCATGGAAGTATGGGACTGATCAGTGCTGCCGGGATGAGGGATCTGCGGAGGAGGAAAAAAGCAGGAAAAGAAAGTGAGGCCACAAGGTATAGTGCTCGCGGTGCCTGACTCTGAAACTGCATGTTACAAAAAGAAATAAAATAAAAAAGACACAACAAAAAAAAAAAAAAAAGACAAAAGAAAGACAAAAAAAAAAAAAAAGCAATTAAAAAATGTAATCAGGAAAAAAAACTCCATATCCCAATGCTTGGGGAAGTGTTTCAGCTTTTTGAAGGTTATCTGCTAGGGGGAGATAAACACATTGGATTTGCGCTGTTGGTTTGCTTCCTTGTGACGCGGGAAAATGTACCTGAAGATGCAACCCCAAAGAGGAGGGAAGGAGGCTTATGAGTACAGCTCAGCATTAGCAAGGCAGATGCTTGTGTCCTAAAAAGAAAACCCATGAATGAACGGAGAATTTGTTGAATAACAATTCCTATGCCAGGAAACTGATTATCTGAGAAAATGCAGCATTTCTGCTCAGCTCCCTTATTGGGTAGCTTCCTGGTATCACTGCCTACTTGTGTTTCAACTCAGTACAAACATCTTACAAACACCTTGCAAACACCAGCCCTTCCCACTCCTCCCCTCCTTTTCTCTTCAGAATGCAACATCCACTTTAAGGGCTGAAGATTTTCCCTGCTATTCATGGGGTCTGATGGCTGACAAAGAAACAACCTAGCAAGCTCCCCCCACCAGCAGAGCTGCTGTAGGTGGGTGAATACCTGCTGACAAGGCATTAGCTTAAACTAAGCTAATAATCACAATTCTGTTTCGTATCCATGCTGCGGATAAGTTCTCTGGCAAAAGCTTTGTATTTTCTACATTTTCCATGGGGAATAAACTACCAAACCACATTCATCTTCCAAGCTCTGTAATAAAAGAATGGGAGAAAATTCTTTCTCATGTGACAGAGAAGCAACAAAAACGCACAAGCCCAATTTTTCCTTCCACTGCATATCACATTTAACACTAGGGGATTCTCTGGGGCTTGACCTTGGTGCCATGAGATAGAAGTGTGTGAATGCTTCAGAATCAGATGTCTCATGTTAGTTGGGCATATGGAGAAGCAAAAAATGTAAACATTTTTTGAGGAATGCTACATGTTGCCACAATGTGGAGCTGAAATAAAAGGACATATACATACAACAACAGCATGAAATTCATTCAGCCAAGCCAACAGAAACAGCAAAACACTATGTCAGCATTGACCCTTTGATATCACAGTAAACTGCAAGGTTATATCCTCTATCTTCAGTATTGGAAAGTAAAAGGGAGGTCATTACAAAACTTAACTAAAATGTTCCCACAGAATAGAAAAAAAAGATAAAATAGAGAAATAAGCATTAAAAAATTACATTTCACCACTCTTATAAAAACTGAAACCTGAATGCTAATCCACTGGGCCAGCCATACTCAGTTACACAGAGATCCTTTACAATACCTTGGTAATATGATGGTTGGTGGAAAAGAGCAGGATTCTATATGCCACGCTGCATTTGGGCATATTTCCCAAGGACTGTTTTAAAGTAACTGTTAAAATGTATTGATACACACTCTTCTCTCCATTAGGGTCACAGTTTGACTATCTGAAAGCATTCTGCAATGTTGTGACCTTAGGGGTAAACTTGTACAAAATCTGCCCACAGACCACACCTGAATGTCAATGAATCTGCAGCCTAAAAGCTTCACAAAAGTCAAAGCGAAAGTAGATGCTATTCAAACAGTACTGTTTTCTTCTTCATTCACTGAGGTTATATGCAACAAGGAGATGGTAAAAGCTTAATAATAATAGAAAGTAAAAATATTTAAGATATTGTTGCTAAAGCAGGAAAGCAGGTCCCAGAAAACAAAACAGGATCATCTTAAATAGTCTCTTGAATTCACCCCTGAATGCACAAAGCAGGCATCAGACTGCCATATTTAGATCAATATTTAAACCAAGGGCATTTTCATGTTCACAGATTTCAAAACAAGCAGGTTAGAAAACCTACATTATGTTTATATAGGCAAGCATTTTTATACATAAATATTTTGTTGATAAGGCAGCATCTTGGGCCTTGAGCTAAGTGTTAGATAGGGAGTAATTGTTCACTGTAAGATTGAGGGCCACCATTGTTTTAAACAGCCACTGAAGGTTCAAAATCTGTGCAACTTAGGCCACAGACTCTACCAGCCTCCCTGTGAGAAAGCAAAAGGCTCAGGGCTTCATTTTTCTATTTATGTTCATCTTACAAATGGTAAGTTTGCAATGGCGCAGAAACATCCTGATCAGTACACTTGGTGTATGATCACTCACACCTACAGCTCACATTGTTTTATTTTAAAAACAATAACCCACACTATGAACATGGAGTCTAACAAAGTTGCCTTTGCTTATATAGGAAGGTAATTTCTCTTGGTTTTAGGAGTATAAACTTTGGCACTCTTAAAACGTTTACTATCTATGAAAGAAAAGCTTAGAGCAGACAAAAGTGCATCTTCAGCTTAATAGCACAAAACAAAACAACTCTTTATGAGCCCAACAGTGACCTTTAGGACTGCTGAGATGTACAGCTGGAGAGCGATGGGACCTGCCAACTGCAGTACAATATTCCTTTTTCATCTCAAGGTAAAATTGACAGTGCAACAAAAATCAGCAGGTTAAGTTGATGGTTTATCTCTCTTTCCATTATTTGGGTCATAGTTTTACCAACTCTTTTGCAGGGTTAGCTGGCAGAACCACTGAAAGGTGCCATTCTGCCCTGCTACTGCTCTCATTACTTTACCCATTCATGCCTTTGCCACTGTGGGCATCCTTGCAGGTATGCAGTGAACTCAGCTGGGAAGCTGACAAGGAGCAAAGCTAAACTATTCCCCCGCCCCAAGTTTCTCAATCACATCAGTACCTGGATCCAGATCATTTCATGGCTGCAGTGACACTTGGGCTGGTTTGAGAGAGAGGAAAAGTGAAAATAGAAACAAGAGCAATGACTTTTTACAGCAACACCAGCTCACCTCACTGAGTCTATGAAACTGTGGCATGATCAACCATTGCTCAGTCATGTACTACTCCTTACAATGTCTGAAATAAGCACTAAGCTACAGCTACCTTTGTCAAAAACTAGTTTACAATTTCTGAAATCAAACATAATGTGATTGTGGCAGCTGTTTTGTAGCAATCTTGCACTGACTTAGAAGCATCTGTTCTATAGTTCACAACACTACACTGGGGAAGAAGTGCTGCTTCTAGTCATGCTTCAGGTCTTGATTTTCTTCTTGTGTAACAGCAGGTTTGAGAGAGGTATTTCAGATGATCCAGCCCTTGTTACCCAGCCCTACCCACACTTGGGCAAACACATCTGCATTTCCTGGAGTGATCTATGGAGTATGTCTGGGGGGAATCAACGTTCTCTGACTACCATTATACAAGGGCCACCACACAGATCTTCGTAATAGGAGAATTAGGAACTTCCCCAGCAATGTTCAGCTCCAGATAAAGACAGACTTTGGGTCTAATAGGACTGAACATCTGATCCTGACTCACCTTGTAAACATGAAACAGTCAAAGTGAATAGTAGATGAAAACAAAATACACCTTAAATGTGTAAAAAGAAAAGACAAAAAGCCAGACGAGAGCACAGGCAACATCCCAAAACCTTAGTTCAATTATGCAATATGATTTCTAGATGTTTTTGTACAGAGATGTCTGTCTAAAGGCATTCTGCTACACAATTTAGGAATGTGCTAATGGCATGCGTTTCTCTAAAAGCAGTAATTTTAAAGCTGCTTTTGCTGAATGCCTGCTACAGACAAACAACTCATTTCTGACAAAGAAAGGGAGAAGAAGAAAAAGAGAGAAAGAAGAAAGCAGAGATTTTTTTAATATTGAAAAAGCTCTGTGGGAGCACTACCAGTTCTCAAACACAGCCTAAAGACTGAATGGCCAGATTGGCAGTCAATCTAATTCCCTTGTGCTAAAAGACCTGAAAACTGATCCTCATTAGAGAAAATCAACCACTGACATAAATAAGGTGAATCTGCTTTAGCACTGCCTCATGGTCTCAACAGCGTATCTTGTGTATCGTGACAGATGAGGGAGAAGTGAGGCAAAGGTTTGCTTTAATTGCCAGCTATCATAAACTTATCAGATTTGCTACAGACTGGACCACAGAACCAAAAATCTATTAACATTTGCCCACATACCCTCTTACAGATCTGAAACATGCACAGCCTTGAGCAGCTTTCACGTTTGCTATGATCTGTAAGCAGTCCCACTCTCAGAAAGCTGCAAAATTTTCACTTTCATATTCAACCACGTCATATCCTACCACTTCAGAAATTTCACTGGGGCAACTACTATAGTAAAGGTATAGCAGTTAACTGATGAAATCGAGAGTTAGTGTCAGGTAACAGGAAGCAAAAAGTAATTCCCTGTGGCTTTGATCCAAAGGAAAGTAGCTGTGAGGGGTTCAAGATAGTACTATTTCCCCTCACTACTATATTCTAATACTGTATGGTTGGTTCTGATGCAGGTAATTCAGACTGCGCTTTAAGCTGGGCATGTGGAATTTGTCAACGTAAAATTCAATTTACAGCATATTTGCTCTTCATTAGTCTGTAAAGAGGTAAAGTCATTACAGTTTCTGGATTCTTCCTTTGCAGACAGACTTGTTACTTGAGTTCTCTCCAAGTGCTAAGATTTTTCTCTCTCTCCCTTCCTGTTTCTCACCATCCTCCTTGGGAAACCCACTGCCAGCTAGAGGAGACATTGACTGAGTAGGCTTTTGCTGAGCATCTGCTACCACATTGCCTCACTACATTCTGAAAATGTACTTTCTAGTATTCATTAAAGACATGGCACAGATGACTTGTCAAGTTAAACATCCTTCCTTGTGCAGTAACAGCACACTATAAAGCTCCTGCCCTGTAACTTAAATGAACATAAAAGGATGTATACACACACCCCACACACAAAAAGATAGATGACTAGCCAAGTCTAAGAGCTAAGTACTTCTGGTAGCTTTTCTATCACCTAGCTGCTGCAGTACTCCCATTTTCTGGAGTATATAAAGGTATATATAGAACTCAGTGCTCTGAGGAGGCTGCTTCTCCAAGGCACTGCTCTGCCTCACCTTCCGAGACCCGAGGAACCTCCATTTCTTAGTCTCTTACCCTGATACATTCTCACACCAGTGGCAGCATCTCTCCTTGAAATCTAAATGCTCAGCCCATTCTCAACTGCTTAAAGGTGCCTTTCATGCTACTTGGTTAGAACTCCCCTCAAAATGCTTTGATGCAAATCTTGCCCTCAGGGACAAAGCCACAGAAGGTATTGTCCCTGCTTTGAAGTCAGTCAATGCCTTACTATAACAAGCTGTCTCCTGAAGATGGATAGTCATAGATCCTGCTGGCCTAGGAAATGAAGTCTAGTTTTTTTCAGGTGTCAGAGCAAAGCACAATGATTAACACAAGCACACAGAGCCAAGTTCTTTCTTTCAGATAAACAAGCTTAAATGACAATTCAAAAAGCTCAGAAATGCTTCTCCAAAACCTCAAAAAGGCCAGAAACTAAAACTAGCATTTTTTTTGCATTCCACAGGACTATGCTATTTCATGAACTTCCAAAGTGAGGAATCCACAGAAAATAAAAGCAGTATAGGAGGCAAGTCCATTAGCTGGATGAGAGAACTTTACCCCCACAAAGGAAAACCTCCGTGCACAGCACCATTACTTACAGATTCCTGCATGGGGTGACTGAGGGGTTTGTCGAGAGCTGCCATACTGCTTGGCATGTCTGGGGGATGTGACAGCTGTGGCCCATGCATGAAGTCATTCATAGACGTGCCACCAGGATTCCCGTGTGGGAAGTCAAAATTGCCATGACCTTGGTAACTGCTGCCTAAAAGAGAAAAAGATGTGATACGTAAGAAACTATCTGTTACCGAACATTGATCTCCCATAGTATTTTGTAAGAGCTGTACAGCATGGCATCCTCCCTGCACAGCTCAGCACAAGGCAACTGCAACACTGAATGTGACAAGACTGTGCACCCCACTGCTGGAGTGAGCTGAAGGAATAGGGAGGGAAAAACAACACTCAGCTTTCACGTACATGTTGTAACTAACTGAAAACTGCTGACATTTAAAAAAACTACTGTCAAGTCACCACATAAATTTAACCATGTTGAGAAGTGAAAAGGGTATTAAATGCCATGGAATATTTGCATCTGGAAGCATCCTGGTGTAACTGAAACTGACTGCCCAAGTCCAAAATTGGCCAGAAGACACCTGTGTTAGTCTACGCTTCTACACACTCAGTAATATTGTAGCATTGCTTGGGGTTTTGATGAAGATAATTGACAGAACTGTATCAAGAAGATGCTACAGTATCAGTTCATCTGTTTTACCTCTTCCCTGGTATAAAAGGGGCAACCCCCAGTAAGACAGTGCAGAAGAGGCCGTCATGTCTAGCTGGAGTTTGTGATGTTTGGGTTCAGCAGCATTTTTCTCTTTCGTAGTAGCTGGTGCAGCAGTGTGGTTTTGACTTTTGGCTTGGGAACAGTGCTGATAACACCAGTGTTTATAGTTATGGCTTAGAATGTTTAGGCTGGCCAAGGACTTT